>JAHLJT010008196.1:0-16628 GCA_031308135.1 Acheta domesticus
AATTTGCATTCCATAGCCTTAATCGTTCAAAACACTTGGATCAGGTTCTTGGGTTCAGAGCGGACTGCTCGCTGCGTTGTGTGTCGCGTGAGAAAGACAGAAGCCGCGGGCAGAGGTCGCGGCGAGGCGAGGCGCGGCGCGGCGTGGAACAGTTAGAGCCGAGCGCATAGGCAAAAAAGGCGGGCGGTGGCGTCGCGTCGTAGAGCCGGCACGCGGCGGCCCGTTAGGCGCCTGCGCCCCGCCCCCGCCTTGTCCCCGCCTCCGCCCTCGCCCGCGCTTCGCCCCCGCCCCCGCCTCGCCCTCGTCCCCGGCCTCGCATCCGCCCCCGCCCCCGCCCCCGCCCTCGCCCCCGCCCTCGTCCCCGGCCTCGCCCCCGCCCCGCCCTTGCCCCCGCCCACGACCCCGCCCCGCCTCCGAGCTTGCCCCCGAACATGCCCCCGCTCCGCCCTCGCCCTCGCCCCCGCGCTCGCTTTCCTCGCGGACCTCGCGTCGCCCGCGCCCCTGGACGATCAATGCGCTCCCAAGTCGGTAGAGTTTTCGGGCAGATTCTTGGCAGTTTCTGTACAGAAACTTCAAAACCCCAACTGGAAGTATAAAGGCCGAAAGTCACACTTACATGTACGTTTCAGGGGCGGGTCCAGCCGATCGGGAAGTGCGGAACCAGATGCAGCTTCCTGACGAGCACAACGCGTCTGGCAGAAAACAACGTGCAACTAGCGTCGGTGATGTAATCACGATTAACGGAATGGATCGCGTTAATAAAATGATACATCTAGGAACACGGCATAGGAACATAGGAAACACGGTCGTTTGTTATTTTCTACAAGCTAATAGCTAAGACTATTACGTCAAAAAAAAGACAGTGAACAGCTAAGTCTATTACGTCAAAAAAGAAATTGCATTTAATAAACTTGCATATCATGAATTAAAAGTGTGCGATTGCATTATTTTATTAACGACCAAGATACAAACGATATAGTAACGCACGTTTACATATAAAGTAAATAACTTACAGCGCTAATATGTAATAATTAATATTTTATGGTTTACTAGTTCATTGTTGTTTACAGACCTTATTTGCTAATTTGATACGGAAATTGAAATTTGGAATGATTTCGTGAATTTATAATTGCCATCATTCACTCGCATTTCACTGTTACGTATCACCTTTTTAGTGACATAATTTATTCTTCTTTAGTAGCGGTACTCGTAATAGTAATAAGATACACAAGGCACATCGGTTAATATCCTCAAAATGTTATTTTTTGGTGTTATGACATATTCTAAATAGTGTTTGACAACAGACGCTAATAACCTAAAAGTACCGTTTCATCAGCACAATTTACACTGTTATTCACGCTGGTAATTCTCAAATACACCATAAAGAGTTTCATATATTTCTCAAGATTTTAATGGAAACCACTGTCCTCAGTTTTGTTAGCTTTTGCTAGAATTTCCGCAGGAACTTCACAACATTCTTTCATTTTGTACGAACAAATAAGTCCAATAACGATTATGCAATAGAAATAAAATATACACTCTGTCTTGTTTATCTGACTGTGTCTTTTCACTTTAGACGCAAAGAAATATAAATTGTTTCAAATTCTCGTTTTATTCAGCAACGAACTAGTAAACCATAAAGTTTTGTAAGCACCACGGGCGTTACTAGATTTTTTGCCTCGAGGGCGACTTCCAAACCCGAGGGCCTCTGGCCCTCGGGTTTGGAAGTCGCCTGAGGGCAAAAACATCTACTTAACGCCCTTGATACATAAATAACTATTATGTTATCGTATGAAATTGTACGAGTGTCTGTAATATAGAGATATAGATTCTATACATACGTGCCTGGAAATGCGTTCCTATTTAAAATAAGGATTGACAAAACAATACGTCTTACAAAAGAGCTAATCCTACATTAAATCCCACGAGAAGCAATTGCTTGGGAGGTGCATTTCGTGTCTGATGGAAACCTGTTCTTCGGACGGGAAGTAAAGGTAGGGGAACTGTGGCATATTTACAACGACAACTAACATGAATACTGTATTGAAATAAAAACTTTCCATCTCCCGCGAATATTAGACTCCGAGGATGAGCAGAAAAACCGGTCCCCTGGCGTAACTGTGCAAAAGCGAAGGTGCGAAGTCCATTAGGCAGTACGTCTGCTTCGGCCGCCATTATACCAGGAGATCCACAGAAACTAGGCATGGAACTCGAAAACTTGAAATATTTTAGACCTTAAAAATACATTGAAAATACACTATGTAAATTGGGAAAGGACGATATAATTTAGAAACAAACTTATAGAAAAGTGATATGTGTGCAATAGGTTCTTAGATTGCTTAAACTACTCATATACATTTGTTTTCGACGAGAACTATAAATTCGTACTCGTTTATTTCAAGTCAGTATTGAACAAATATTTCCATGACACGCAGTGAGGACGGGCAAAGAAAACTATACTGAGAATCCAGAAACAAAACAAGAGATTTCAGCATTAGGCATCATAAGTTACTTAATAGAAGATCATCAAAAAGCAATTTATAGAAACATGTTTTTTCCTGAAACATATTCCACTTAGATGATGTAATAAAAACTGTAATAATCTGTCTTGAAATGATCATCATGGTTAAAAAAAGACTCAGCACTGGACGCTAGCGACGAGCTGGGCCGTCGCCCGCGCACCTGCTGAGCGCTTCAGGCGCAGCCAAGTTCACGCGCGCAACCTTCGGCGCCGCCACACCGCCCCGCACGCGCCCGCACACGCTCACGCCCGCGCCCCGCATCCCCCGCTCCGCGCCCCGCGCCACGCGCCTTGCACCACCCGTCCCGCTCCTCACGCCCCGCGCCCCGCTACCCGCGCCCCGCACCATGCGCCTTGCACCACCCGCCCCACTCCCCGCTCCACGCTCACCGCGCCACGCGCCCCGTGTCCCGCACCACGCGCCGTGCACCACCCGCCCCGCTCCCCACGCCCCGTGCCTCATGTCCCACATCTCCGCCCCACGCTCCGCGCCAGGCTTCCTACCCCAAAACTGTTGCCCCACGCCCTGCACTACCGGCCCCCACCCCCCACCCCGCACCCCATGCCCCGCTCCGCACCCCGCGCCACCCCCGCACCCCGCGACCCTTACCCCCGCGCCACCGCCCCGCGTCGCCGCCCGACTCCAAGCTCCACGCACCGCCCCCCGCCCCGCGCCCCACGACTCACACACACCCTTACCACTAGCCACACTGGCGCTGAATATTCAAGGGCGCGGTGCGGCACCCACCGACAACGCAGGAGCAGCGGCACACGACGCGGGCAGTTGCGCCTTTAAATACCCCACGCGCACAACAGCAATGCGACATTCACGAGGCACCAATGGTCAAAATTATAGCGTCGATGTTGATAATAAATAACCCCAAATAACCAATGTTTTTAAACATCGATGTTTTAATGTTGGTTTAGCAACCCCTATCATTACATTCGTGCGTAACAATATTTTATTTGATAGTGACCGTCCTTATTAATCTATAATTAAAGTTTAACTAAAAACAAAGTTAAAAAACACTTCCCCATGTGCGAAATACAGGAAAGCCGAAGGAAATCTCAGAGCATCAGGATCATCTCTGACGAGGGATAGTATTCTGATAGATAAAGGGAGTACAAACCGCGTTCGTTCGGTTTGAACAAAAACAGTCATACCATCAGTTATTTCATATTTGAACTTTTACAAAATTGGTCGTAATGTATATTTTTCATCCACGAACATAACATTAAGCACAAAATATTTATGTTAAAAAAACATTAGGTTCAATACTTCAACGTTTAAAACATCGATATTTTATGGAAAATGGATTGAAATCACCGGCATTGATGCCGCATTCCTAATTCAAACTTCGCTCTAGAAAGCGATGAGAATGCCTGCGTGAAATGGTTACAAACATAGAATTCCGTCTGAATATTGGGTTCAGTTGAGACGCATAGGGAAATTCGGAACACGACCTTCATGTTTTCTCAGAATAAATATTGTGGGTCGCACATGCAAAGTGACACCTAAAAAATTGTCATATTTGAATTAAGAGAAGATATTCAGAAAAAGTACATTTTTACTAGATAGTAAAATATCATTAAGATAACTAGTTCACAAGTCAGGCAATGTATAGTTTGCTGTGTAATAAACTTGATCATTGGCCGCAAAATAAATACCTCTGCTCTGGACTAAACCGTTTCCTGCGTAATGACAATAGTTTAGAAGTCACATTTCTTGTGCTCCGATGAGTTGGAGTAGAAATACAGTGAGTTCATATTGACGTGAACCCGAAAAAAACAAGTATTATTCACACGAATTTTCAAAGAATCATAATGATGTCTTTAAAAGTTATTTCTGAAGTTATACGTGAGCACATCCGCGCACTCCATCATTGTGTTATTGTTGAAGAAAATGGACATGTAGAGCCTGTGCTACTCGGACTGTTTGAGTTCGCCGCCTTCTCCCACCGAAAAATGCAAGAAAAAATAAACTAGGGGGCCATCCTTAAATTATATACGAATGCTCGACGGCTGCAGTTAGTATTTCCTTCCCCTACAAGCGAATCATCTGCTGCACACTGCTTCCTCGTCAACTGCGTCCTACGTCGCTGCCGCGATGAATCTCCTCAGCTGACAGCGACTCTGATCATCGAACTCGCGTGAATGAAGACACAATGACAGGGTATTAATGCACAATCTCGGACCTACATTCCTAGAGTCCCCCAGGATAGAAGGAAGCCCGTTATTTTTTAAAACAATATTTGTAATTGTTTATGGATATTTACAAAGTAATATTTTTTATTTCCAAGGCGAACATTTATTTTCGTAATAATGTTGATTATATATATATATATACATATATATATATATATATATATATATTATACTGTGTATTATATGTTTCATGCACTGATGAAAGAGGCTTATGCCCTCCCCGACGGCGACCGGACCCACTGCGCGCCGCCTCCGGAACCATGGAAGGCCTTCGTCGCGCCGTGCCGCGCCACGCGCGAGTGTTTTGTTTGTTTCCGGCGCATTTGCATCGCATTTACGCGCGATGCCATGCGCCAGAGGGCAGCCTCCGAGCGCGCGCATTGTCTCAGAACCACAACAGAGGCGAGGCGAGGCGGGGCGAGGCGGGGCGGGGCGGGGCGGGGCGGGGCGGGGCGGGGCGGGGCGGGGCGGGGCGGGGCGGGGCGGGGCGGGGCGGGGCGGGGCGGGTTAAGGTCACCCAGCACTCCCACGCCTCCCGCCTCTGACGACACTCAAACGTGCCTTGTACATAACAAGTTTAATTAGTTGTGTTTTAAATGAGTTTCCATAGAAATGCTACGTCGGTTTGGAGATGAACTGAAATACCACTTTTATCTCGTACTAATCATTTCAAAATGAAGCATACTAGAGAAATATAGGATAAGAAGCACGTAGTACTAATTTCTTTCCGGCGTGGTATAAAATATTGTATTTAAGATATTGCTGTAATGCGGATAAGAAAATTAAAATTTGTATGCATCTGCCTTTCTGTTTGCTTTATCAAATTAGATATCGACTGGGACCTGAGCGTTTTCGTCCACTGATGGGCCCAGCGGACTTGGTTTAGGCCGAGGTTTACACGGTGTCCGGAAAGCCGCAGAAGCGGTTGCAAAGCGCACGGCAACGCGAGCGCGGAAGTTGGGCTGGAGTATTCTCTTTGGGCTGGACCTGCGCCACGGGCCTCTTGCAGTTGCAACGTTCAGTTGAAAGACACATCACAAGACCGCTACATCACCTACGCTACCAACGTGAAATCTTCCCGTTGCGTGCGCTGAGAGTGAAGTGCTTCGTTGGACGGAGTGAAATAGGCGGTACTGCTGGGGGGCAACGCGAGGCAGAGCCGTCCGGGGCGGGAGGGGCAGCGTGATAGGTGATTGTGATAAATAAGAGCCTCCTGGGCAACGCCTAGTAGCGAATGAAATGGAAGTCGCTCCCGCTCTTTTCACTTTTGCATGGCCGTGGCTTCGCCGAACCGCGCCCGGGCCTCCGCGAAAGGGGAAGGCGCTGGCGCAGGTGGGGGCGGGGGCGCGGGCGAGGACGAGGGCGAGGGCGGGTGGGGCGACGCTCCCGGCCAACTGTCTTCCCATACGGGCGGCGGCCACTGCACGCGGCCACACACAGGTGACGCAACGGCGGGAATAGACGCGCCCGGTGCTCGCTCCCGGAGCTGCAGGGCGCGCGCCGCCACCCAGGCCTTTGGCAGACACCTCCACGCGCCATCAGCTAAACCCGACAATGAAAACTAAAACGCGTAAGTCACTAACGACTGCAATTCTTACTAAATTTCCTGTATGCCTTTAATACCAAAATATAAATTAAAACATTGTCGGCCCGTGGCCGAGATCGCTAAGTCAGTAGTGCCGTAGTGATCTTGGACCATGGGGTCGCGAGTTCGAGTCCCGCCTCGGGTATGGTTGTATGTGTTCGTCCTTTCACCCCCTTATCATCACCATATCATTTCATCCTCATACCATAACGTTACAACCAATAGTGGTCGCTAATGACTTAGTAGTTAATGCAACCTTAAATAACAAAATAAATAAATAAATAAAATAAAAACACTGAATAATTTCAATGTTGCCACTAAGTAGCGATGTCTCTTGTTGTTTTTAAAAATTATAATTTACAAAGACATTTTTTTTCAAATTCCAATGGGCTTTTATGTAAGAAAACAGAAAATAAAAAGAGTATTATAAAAGTTACATAAAAAACAATGATTTTTATAAAAATGCCTACTAAAATATTCAGGGTTTTTTCTTATTTGTGGACAAGCTTTTCAATCTCTTCTTCGACGAAAGTTACTGCCAATGATGTGAGATGGCCAGAATTTTGCTTTGAAGTTCTCATTGGTCTGGAGGCCCATTCTTCAATTCAAGGAAGAAAAGATTCGGTGCTAAATGAGGACTATAAATCGACAGATCACGCACGTCTCTTGTGCCACAGAGGTTGTTGCATTGTGAGTGTGGGCGTTGACCAGAACGAGGACGTCTCCAGAAGTCAGCGTTCTTCTTTTGTTTGAAAGCTATCACCGCACACTCGACTCATTCTTTGGTGAATTTCTGCTGCGCTATTCCCTTCTTCCGAAGAAAGCGAATACGACTTCGCAGCTCACACTTCGCGGGGCTTCCATCGTACCAGCCATCTTCAAGATCTTACAGCTCAGCTTAAATTGGCGATATGGCCGGTAGAGGCAGACGATATGGTGAAAGCTATACGCAAACGATCTCTGCACATCATCAAATGCTCCTCCTTGACTAGTGGTTTAACGGCTCGATCAGAGGTTGAATATAACGGCCTACGTATTTAGTAATACAAAGTAAAAAAACAACAGAATCTGTCGTTAGAGAAGAAACTAGCAAACCACACTCGCTGTAGAAGGCAGTGCGTTGATAACAAGAACACAAAATACAGGATGTGTTAAAGCATTCAAGGACATACGTGTTATTTGTAATAATATGCACATCTGTCTTAGTTGTGCTGACTCAAGGATGTTATATATTACTCGTCCATGTTGAAGGCTACAGCCTCGCCGAGCTTGCGAAGTGATGCGAAAATCTTAATATTGTCTTAATGTTGTGGTCAACGCCTTAACGTGATGTTCGACACTTTCAAGAACATTAAGAATGAATCGCGGCGACTGAGAGATCAGCGCTTTACAGCTTTTGATTAGCTGATTTTGGGGTTGTAGTTATCAATACAGTAAAGTCTCGCTTTCGAGGACCTCATGACCTTTCTCGCTACCGAGCTTATTAGGCCGTGTCCCGTTCTTGGTGGACTTACCCCTCCCCCTCCTCCAGCAAAAGTAGTAGCAGGTCGTGAAGAAGACAAACGATAGGTTTTGGCAAAGAGACCCGATGGTGGATTTTTATTAACTTGACAATGATTTCGATGTTAACTTTAGCGTAGCTGGTTTAAGTATGATTGATACCCTTTCGCACCTAGCATTCCGCTCATTCGCACTGACCGAAAGCCCATTGGGTGCACCCCTCTTTACCTGCGGTCGCTCACACGAGGCGAAGATCGACCTCAATTCCAGTGTCTTTTACCTATTCGAATCTACAGTCATCATAAAGGTATGCTGTATTTTGTATGTTATGAGACAAAAGTTCATCAGCCTTTTTAGCAAAGCAGCGACATTTCGTTAGTGATATTTTGGTTCTGGTCCGATTATAACGATGTGTCATGATGAGAAAGAAAACCCAGGCCAAACTTCTATGACACGTCGCTTCTCCATTACAACCGTCGGTGCGCACTTTCTCACAGGACTCGTAAATCTCTTCTTCTCCATGACAGACCCCTTTCCCATCCCGGGCGCCACTCCAGCCGCCCGCCCACTCCCCGAAGGGGGCGCTCGGCTGCTCCGGCCCAAAATGCTCATCCAAAGTGCTTTGAAATCATCCCTCCTAATTAATATCATTAGTAGTAATGAAGAAAGACATGAAGGAATATTACTGAATCAAAACAATTATGAAAAATCATAGGCGGGCGCAGAGAGGGGGCAGAGGGGCTGTGACCAGTGGCGTAGCTAGGTGGGGGCAGGAGGGGCGGTCCGCCCCGGGTGACACAATTTTAGGGGTGACACCTATTCGAACATTTTATAATTGGAATTATATAATTTTAATGATTTATTTAAAAATCATATTTTATAAAAACATGCACTTGTTCATGTTATACTTCGTTAAGATAATTTACTTAACAATTAAATTGCAATTATTCTGAATTAAATGCAGTTTTTAATATATTATAAATAAATGTCATGTGCAAATATATTTTTATTATATAATGTATAAACTTATCATAATATTTTTTATATTTATGTGTGGGGAGTGATACCATTAGTTTTGCCCCGGGTGACACAAACTGAAGCTACGCCACTGGCTGTGCCCCTCCCCTTGAACATTTTCAAAAGGGGCCAAAGCCGTAAGTAATAAAACACTTTTTCGTAAATATTTTCAATCCCTGATTTTCCCTTTTTAACCGCAGTAAATTAGGATACGTTTGCGGAGGAGGCGCTCGTGGTCTGGTAGCGCTCAACATAAACCACTTCTATTTATTAATAGAAATCGTTAAAGTTATAGTTTAATTCTCTTTGAAGTAATTCAATTTGACTAGTAGAATATGCCACATGGTATAAAAAATTTCATTGGAAAAGGGGACCCAGAAATGTTGTTGGTCTTTTCCCCAGGGAAAGGGGGATCCCGAAATGTGGTTGTTGTTTTCGGGTGCGCACATTTAAGTGAATTCAATTTCGGGATAGGCACCATTCCAATCAAGTTAAATAAAGTCCCCTTTATGACCTTAATGAGTATACTACATATGTTAAAGTAAAAGAACCCCTTAGAAAGCTTAAAGTAAGTTAAAGAGAGTACCGAGCGTTTTTGAAGGATTTAAATGGAAGAAAGGAAAAAGCTCACGAAGCAAAGCACTTTAAATTCTTAATTCATTTTAGGATTCAAGAGCTTCGAATGTGTCTCCCCCAGCAATTTTCTCTTCATATATTCACTGCTAACACTTGTCATGTTATTACAAAACATTCGTATTTCGCGGGTATGTAAAAATATTTGCAATAAGTAATCCTTCACAGTGATTCATGAATGGGTACGAATAGATCACACAGGTTGTTTTAACATGTCACTAAGCCTGTAAACACACATTGATAGGATCTTCATTCATAATTTTATCAATACTAATAAAATGACATAAAAGTGATAGAAGAAGATAACGCACGTAAGAAGTTAGCATTAAATTCATTCCTCTTATTAACATAGATTAGAATTATATTTCCTACGGTTGGGAACTACATTTGATTGAATTCATTAAAAGATCTACACTATTGTGCAAAATTGCTTTCAATACTTTCAGTGCAAGGCTTCACTGACTTCTTTCTGGTATGAATTATTTAGACCGTTCATCGACACATGGTTGCTTGAAATAGATTTCAAAGTTACAAATTTGTATTTGTATACTACCCTACCAGGGCGATAGAATTCCAATTTTGCGAACTTCGTATTCAAGCTTATGACAATGTTTTCAAATTCAAACATGGCTGGAGATGAGAGAGATTTCTGTATTTGGAAGACTTCGTTAAACATATGAGAAACTATAGAAAATTAGAAACTTCGCTACTCATGTACTTTGCATGAACAATGTCTGGTATATGAAAGATGTTTATAAATATGCTTACTATCACTCTTTATAGGTAATAAAAAAATATTGTGATCTGGATAATAACTATCACGTTGTCTAAAACAAAACCAGTGAAATTGGAATGGCATCACTCTAGCGATGCATCAAGAAGATTGAATAACATAGAAAACTATTTCAAAAAAGCAATCTCGTGTAGTAATTTTTATCACACTGGAGAAAACGAACTACATGAAGGATGTTCAACAATGTGTCTTTGAAACCAAAGTCTAGAAATCTCAGTCCGAAGCAGAAGAAAATACAAACAACGGAGGAAAAAATGTCAATATGTTGTACTTCATAACCACAAGAAGATAGGCAGAAGGATGTTGTCGGGATTTGGTCGGTTAAATAAAGGTTTTTGTTTTGACTTGTATTTGTCGTTCAAAATAATGTTTCTTCGTCTTCTATACCACAGTTTTATTGATGTTTGAAGTAATTACGATATTATTGTAATTTGTAATAATGCACTGTATTGTTCTGTATCATCAGTCTTGATGATATATTAACTTCGAAAGATTTTTGGCAAGCTCATGAATTATAATTTTACTTATCCGACCAATTCCGTCAACATCCTACAGCTAAAATCATGTTAATATGGAAATCTAAATTACCTAAGGTAAAACCTCGAATTAATGCGGTAATAATTAGTGACAAAAGTTATCTTCAGACAGAAAGATAGGAAGTGTAAATAATAATTGTAAAAATACATTCACAAAAACAGGCTTCGTAAATTTGGAAACATCCGTAAAACAGCAGAGTGGCCTGACTGAACTCACAGAGAATGTTGTTGTTTTTCAAAATTGATATTTTAATCAAAGTGAAATATGATGATTCTAAACTGTGACAAATACTATATGTTCAAACGTCAAACAACTTGTTTTGTATTTCTTTGAAATTTTATGATATTTTTGTTCACTTTTTGGATGATCTTTTCTTAGCTACACAACTTAAAATTCGGTTTTAATTTAAATTATGACACACTCTACATCAGCTCCTCAGGCGGATAACCCAATGTATTTCGCGATGGATATTTCGCAACATCGCAAATTCAACGCTTTTTATTAAAAGAAACTGTGGCCTTTCCATCCCCCAAATGATTTACCCCCATCAAATTGCAGAAAAGACAACAAAAGTAGGCGGATCCCAAATGAAGTATAATTTATAGCTCCTATTCTGTCATTTGATTTACAATGTTTTCGTTGATAAGACCTTCGTAAAGAATGAAAGAATGTGTGTCTGCAATTGCACTGTCATCTCACCACTTTGATACAACGAATCTTATAGCTCTTTCTTCGAAACTGGGATTTTTAGAAGCACTAAGATATCTGTACATCATGTGAATAGGCCTTGAATGAAATATTTAGACAAAGTCTCCGACAAAATTGTGCTTCTCGAATAGGTTTTCGGTACGTTTAAGTTGATTCCACTACACAGAAGAGAAGAATCGTTAAAAGAAAACAAGTAGCTACAGTAGTCGTGGACACACAAAAAGATTATTGACCTATTGTACAAGCTGTTGTGGATACGAACAACCACCTGAAAAGACGATTATACGATCCTGTTCACGATCGAAAATTATTATGGAAATATCTCAGAGAGTACAGGTAGCAAATTCACAACTCGGTGAGCCATCTTCATTCATAACTTTGTACGCGACATTCACGAAACGAAAACTGACAACGCCATGCAGCCATTTGAATGCCGCGCAGTCACATGGACGCCTCCGTGTCAACTACAACAATGTGGTGGTTGCTTACCAGCTGTCACCTCCGGCAACGCAGGGCTTGCGGATCGACTGTCCAAAACACTAAGACACTCTGCAACACACACCGTCACGAGATCTCGAGGAACGAACCGACGACTGCGTCACAAACCACGGAACTGTCCGCGAGCACTGCGCCGACGTGGGTGCGCCGAGTGAGCAGCGGCGAGCACAGAGCACCAAAGCATAGAGCGCCCACTCCATGCTAAGAGAGCGGACGAGTAAACGCTTCCCAGGGACACCGGGCGCAGCACCGTCGACTCCCCACTCCTCTCCCCTCTCCAGAATTCCACCCACTCCATTACATGTGCCAATCAAAAGGCGTCACCCCACTCCGCCCCCCATGCGATGTGTTCCAATCACCCTACTGTCAGCTCGTAAGCGGGAGTTCAAAATTAAATTATTTTTTCCGGCCTTCCTTATAGACATATTAAAAATTTACAGCATTTACTTAACTAATTACGTAATTGACTCTTATTGTGCCTACTTATTTAAGGAGTCACTATATGTTTTCTTTACTTGAATCCCAAAAACATTGAATTTGTAGGAATAGTATCTAGAGGGTTCTTAATCATAAATGACATGAGCTAGGAATATGAGACATCATAATAATTACACAGAACAATTATTACTAAAACACATTTATTTACTCCAAAAGTGTAAATAGGTTAACAGCAAATCAACCAATGAAAGACATTAGACCACTATGTTTAATTACAGAAATAGCATTGTGTGCATGACAAGAAGTTTTTGCAATGAATATATTTGCTTTACACATGAAGTCATTTGATCCATTACTATTAAGAATTTAACAAAAGCAAAATTTCAGCACTTTTTCTTATACAAGAATTTTCAAACAAATGGTGACATCCAAGTTGAAAAAAAATTGATTTCCAAAAGCCAGAAAAATAAAACAATTACTTTCCATTAACATAAAAATATTCACCATACAACAATCCAATAAAATGAACACATTGAATGTTATTAAAGGAACACAACTAATTAAATTTCATATGAACAATCAACACACAATCAGAATGAACTTGAGTTTTCACACATGATTATACACATTACTGGTTCAACTTTTACAATATTTTCATCAGATCTGAACTAGCAACATCAACACAGAAACTTAAGACAGCAGCAATAACTAGACAATTACAAGCAGACTCTCCTATGAAATACTAAGCAAGTCTTAAGTACACTTCTGAAAACTAATGAAATAACAAGGATAAACCAATTAACAATTAATAATTCAAACTTAAATATAAATGAAAGGTTGAGAATGAATGTGGCCAAACCTAATTAATAATAATACAATTTTAAATTAATACCCAAACTGAATTGCATGAAATTATTGAATTACTTATTAAAAAAATTAAATGAAATCTATACATTAGTCACAATCGGTAATTTTAGAAATTGACATAAAACAAAAGAATTACTTTCCTGAAAATAGTACTGAATATAGTCAAATTATTGAATTACTTGTCACAGAATATGAATTAAATGAAAACTACACATTGGTTACAATTGACAATTTTACAAATGAGCATAATACAAAAAACTGATTTGTATCATTACTACCGAACAGAGAAATTAATGAAATACATATTATAAAATCAGATTAAGATGTTTTTACAATCAGCAATTTTACAACTTTTTATTTATATTTATTTACGTCAAAAACAGTTTGAAACTCTGTGTGACGAGCTATAGGGAGAAGTGAAATTTGTGTACATTTTCATAATTCTGTGATCTCAATCCTAAACCATATTCAAGTAGAATTTTGAATACAGAAAAAAAGAGCATCCTTTTCCAAGTTTTGTCAACAAAATATTCACTCCTTTACAGTAAAATATATTTTCAAATGTAAATTAGCTATAAATTGTGCCCTTAACCCTCATCACGTTCTTCATGAAGAATAATACTTCTTGCCGGAAAAATATTGAAAACGATAATTTGAATAACTATATTTCCACTGAAATTCAGAAGACCTTCTGAACTAGTACAAGAAGTTTACTTCAACAACTACTAATAGAAGACACTCACATTTCTGTCGCTTTTGGTTTCAGAGCAGCACATAACAAACTGAAATGAAAGAAGTTAAATTTTTAGACAGCCATGCAAATTCATTGCTGTTTCATGCTGTTATGGCACCTTGCATGTCTCTGCGAAAAGAACGTACACGCCCTTGCGTCCTGCAAAAACTCTTCTGCAGCAGAAGGCGTTGTCTGGCAAACCTTCTGCAGCGTGGTGTAAGGAATTTGTCTCTGGTAATGCATACAGAGCGTAATCCAAATCCACATGAATTGGAACCTTCAAAAAGAAAACACTACCGTAATCTGCTGTATTTATTTCCCAACAAACATACCCAGCAATTAAATTCTACCTCACCTGAGGACAAAACTGACGTCTTGCACTTTTCTTAGTGGTACACATCACTAAATAAGTAAAAATAGTTATTAAACAAAAATAAAGAGAAATAAAGCACAACTAATAAAATTTCAACATACCTCCAAATGCCTTATCCACTTTCTTTTATTTGATGACTCACACAGGGCATCTTCCTTAGAAGAGGTTTGAATTTCTGGAACTAAGAAAAATTCATTCATAAAAGATTGTGTTCAAAATGAGTTGAAAGAAACACTTAATAAAAATACCACCACTATTTAACTTACATTCAAAATTCTCTCCATCTCCATCGAAGCCCCTTCATGCACGGTTTTATCTGGAACAACAGAATATTACATACAACATAAAATGAAAATTTCCATTGAGTTCATAATAAAGGATATGTTGCGCTAAAAATGTAGTTATGTATTAACTTCCACAATAATTGTGAACAATGATGTGAAGCGGCTCATTATAAAATTTCTTACCTGGCAAAAAAAGTGTAGGGACAGCGTTTTTTTAGCCCCAGAAGTAATTCCTGGCATTTACTTCCTTCAGAGAAATGCCGATCATAGACATACATTCGATTGCGACTCTTGCGGTGTTATATTCGAAATCACTGGATTACCGGAAGCATTAATCCAACTCGCGAACAATTCTTGGTCACTTCGAGGAAAGCCATATCTCGTACTAAAATGATTACCGCAATTCAATACGGCACATTTAATTTTCTTTCGTGAAATATTAGCCATATTTTGAATGAGTTAATGTAGCACGAGAAGCAAAACACCTGTATCACCAGATGAACACAAAGAATCGCGTGCGCAAGAATAGAAATAACGGACAACATGAAATTCTTCCCTTTGAAAACTGCTCCACAGACTTCCTATCTTTCACGGAGTGTACGACGAATACGCTCGCACCGCGCCTGGTGGGTAAGGGTATCGTTTACTCGTCCGCCCTGGCCTATATGAGTGCTCCATCTATCTTAGTTTTGTCTAATGGCGGCGAGTGGCCAAGAAGAAGTCTCCGCGGCGCCCCTCCCCGCCTCGCCGCGCGCCGGCTTTCGCTCGCTCCCACCGCCTCACGCGCCCGCGCGCGCCATCTGTTGAGCCGTCGCAGAAGCACGCCGTTCCGGTGGACTCCTCTCCAAGAGGAAATGTCGAGCATGGCGTTTGATTGCAATGTTAATTGGTTGTATAATTTATTAGAGGTGGAAAGGAAATTGGAATTAAGGGAAGGGAACCATTGAACGAATAGAAGAAGCCTCGATTACATAAGTAACATATCCAACAGTTCGAGTTATTCATCCGAACTGGTATTGATAATATTGTTTACGTCCTTTGTTTTAGAGCGTTCTACAACATTTTTAATAGCATTTTATGATCATTTTTGGCGATAACTTAGGACATCAAAGTCCACCCCTAATATTAGTAGTACATTTCAATGAAATAATTTATTACACAAATAAAATAAACGAAGTTTGATGACTGTTATAAGCATGGCGTAGCGTCGGGGACGCTGAGGATGCTGAGCATCCCCGTATATAAGAACCTTAATACTGTATTGATAATCTTACAAGTGGTCTGTTGAGCGAAACACTTTTTGTATTAATTTAAAATGTTTCCTATGATTGATTCGGCGGGCTGTTGAAGCTGGCCTCTGATTGGTGGGTGAAAGCTAAATACTTCAGCGTCGTCGCCGCCAGATTGCGACGAGCAATGACGCATGCGCAGATGGCGAGGTCCCCCTCTCCCCTCTTCACCCCTGGCCCAGAGAAACCCGACTGCTTTACGCTAGCGTCTACTGCGGAAAGAAGCTCGTTTGTGCACGAGAGCGCAGCCACTTCAGGCGTTCGGTAAATTATCTTTCTCTCTCTCACTCGGAGTCCCCGCTTGGTCATGGGTACAAACTGTAGAAATAGTGCCTGACTACTATTTCTTAATTAATATCCAAGAAATTGTATTATCTCTTTAAATAGATTACATATTATTTAAGTCTGCAATGTATAAATTAACAAATGGTCTTATTGCCATTCGCGTATAAGAATTAAGCTGAGCCTTGTATAATTTGCTTTCAAGACCTCGGCAGCCCTGACTGCTGTGAGGATTTTGTGGGAAGCGCCTACACCGTCGTAAGCAATCGAGATCGTGGAAGTAGTCCCAGTGTATCTGCCTTGTGTTGCGTTCGCCTGTTAGACGAAGTAGTTGATAGTGACATTTTTGTGTTATTGTTGAGCAA
>JAHLJT010008197.1:0-26498 GCA_031308135.1 Acheta domesticus
ACTCTTATTCGTGTAAACAAAAATCCAAAGGGGTATTGTTCGTTGTTCACGGGAAAGATTTGTTCCAATAAGGAATAACTGTTTTGCTTTTGAATGTCGGCGAATTCTATATTTCCAGGAAATTAGGGGACCGAGTTGCAACACACACTAGCGTTGTAGAAAATATTTTGTGGCCACGTCCACTCCTCTGTTTGTGTATTCCGCATTCGAACATCCGTCGGATCTTCTCTGTACTGTTGACATTGTCCGTGTTGAGAACAGAATTGGCGCATTGTGGTACCACGCCTCTACGCGAGCAATCGATCCACTGTATGCGTTGTTGCATGTAAACAACCCTTCCTGCCCGATCGCAGTCTATGGGGTCTCGTCGCCAATTTCATTCCAGTATCAAATTAATGATTTTTCGCCTCGTTTCCCACATAATCACCTCTCCCGTCAGTCGCTGTTGTCGCTGCGGCAGCGTTGTAATTTCCAAGCAAGGACGCCTTTGCTTATTGATGAGTTCAGTGTTAAAATTTAATTACTAATCTGAGTTGTGAATTAACTCTACAATCACACTATTACGCCCATAAATCGCTAGCTGGCGGCGCATTACACTAATGAATTACTCCGCAAACTCTAGTAACTTAATTTTGTTTAGCGCTGGGGAGAAGGAATTGCCGAAAGAGAGAGTTGGAACTTGAGAAGGAATGGCGAGAGAAAGGATGAGAAATTGCGCTGAGATTGGAATATAGAGTTAGAAAGGGAACGTGATAGTGATTTAAGACTCTGAAGTTCTTGTTCTTTTCTTTTCTGTACATGATATTGAATGAAGATGGCTTCACACATTTTGTATTTTTGGCTTAAAGGAGAAAATCATAATATGCGTTATTTTGAGACCCATTTTCAAAAATACACTCACCCAGAATAAGAAATTTCTTTAATACTATTTTCTAGTAGCATGTGAGAACTGAATTTGTTTTGAAACTATTGGGTATGCACGACTATATTTTACTTCGTCGTAATTGCCAACTTCATTAATAGTGGTGTAACTGTTGCATTAAAGGCCATGGACATTTTTATAAAGAGAGTGGTTAAATCTATTGCGAAGTTTTTTAAAATTCCTAGGACATTTTTTGTGCTTTTATTTCTTTTATTAGATGGTATTCTAAAATCTGAATTTATACTGATAACAAATAGCAATGCTTACGTTAGGAATTCGTACTTCAATGATTCATCCTCATCTTATGAAATCTTATATGAAAATTGTTTCTCGGTGATGACATGAAAATATTAAGCAAAAATATAAAGAATGTGATTTTAAAAACAAAAAACACAAGGCACAATACAATATTCAAAATATAATACAATATTCTTGGCCTTCTCATTGAATCAGTTTTTCATTATATGAAAATTATATTATGTATATTTATGCCTGAAAAATGTACAAAGAGGAGAAGAGGGCTAGTGTGAACTGAAAGCTACTGTGGACAAATGTAGTTATTTCATAAGTAACTCAAGTAATCTGTCAAAATTATTTCTTAAATTTTGGCCACACAGTCTTCTTTAAGCCAGTTAAGTTTGGTTTGGTCAGCTTCAGTTGTGTAATGGTGGAAAGTGTGTTTTGTGATTGAATTCGAAGAAGTAGTAATTTCATTAAAAAAGTAAATACAGAGTTTTGATCTTAAAATATACTTTATTGAAAACTTGATATTTATTAAGAATCACCTAAATAAATTGGCCTTGAACGCCAGCACAATTTACTCTCTCGGGAACTAGCCATTAGGAAGGTCTCCAAGCAACTAAATGTGCTGGGTGAACTTCAAATTCAAGGCCGTTTCGTCTAGGTGTACAAAGTAAAATTTCATTTAACTGGAATTGTTCCAATTATATTGTACTGGATTTTTCATTAGTATTAATTTTCCACTTAAAATTAACGATTTTCGAGAAAATTATGGACTGTACAAACAAATACAATACCTCCTTGTACACTACCTCCTTGTCCGTTAAAGTTAATCATAAACTTGACAGGCATTTATCTTTGCATTGCCGCGCCTGTTTGTTTTTTGTTTCTATAATTTATTGTCTACACTCGCCTTCCGAATATGGATATTTAAATAACAGATATTCTAGCATTTCCCTAACTACTTTCAGCAAAGTGATCTCCTGTATCTGAAATTGAAGTCCATCAAATGATTTAGATTGTTTCATTAATAGCTCTGAGAGTTTTGTTACGTGTTTGAAATCTTTGAAGTCCTTTGTAAGTCATTGAACGCCCATTTCACTGTAGAATTTCATATTAACTCATGATAGTAATGTGTAGCGTAAACATATTCCATTCTTCTTACTTTTTCGATCACTCCAAAATCTTTGCCATTACTCAAGAATGTGTATACCTGGCCCAAAAAGTTATTGTATTTTATATTATTTCTTTCTATGAACTAAAATACAGCACAAAAAGCGATATATATTTATTTATTCTTGAAACTGAGCTTGTAAAAAATATTTTTCTTGGTAAAAAATATGTTTGCCAAGCTTGTAAAAAAGTAATTTTTTGTTATATAGAAACATTAGACGAATCTGATACAATAGCCCACACGATCCTGTTTTTGGAGGACTTCATCGCGTGCTTTCTAGCTAGAGGGGGTTGGATCGTCATCGGATTCTGATTGATTGATTGACTATTTCATGTTTCCAGGCTAGTCAACTGCTATGGTCTGTTATGGATCAAAATAAAAATTCTGAAGTGTTCTAGAAGGGATTTCTAAAGTAATTATTCTTTCTGTTAGTTATTAATGAACTTGTATTTACAATTTCTATGGATTTTGTTCAATACATATTAAAATAGGATCATTTTCCAAAATGCTTCCGTGTACTTACACCCATTTCCCTCCAAATGTGTCACTTACATCCGTTTTTTCTATGAGCTTATTAGATTGGAAGTGAACTGAAAATACCGTTTTGACATTCAGAACTTGTATAATGACAATAAATAATAATAATAATAACAACAACAACAATTTCACAAGTATATTCTTTCTGACTCCAATGTTGTGTCTTCGCTACTATCTGCACTGGGCTCTTCAATGGCATCTTGAAGCAATTTGTTTCTGGAGTGTGTGTTTTTGATCCCTGTAAAACTGATGGTGGACAGGAGATATAAACTGAAGACACTGCTGTAGATTCTTATATTTTACATTTGTTATTGCAAAGCGATGATTCATACACTAACTGTAAATGTGTGGATGAACGTGGTCGTCCTTTCTTGGTTTTCCTGAGGTCGACTGATTCAAACTGTATGTCTTCGTTTAGAGTATTCTCCTAATATACGTTTGGCACTTAACTTTCGGCTGGAACTTGTCACAACCTTAACCCAGTCATGTGGTATAAACACATACTGCTGATATTTCTCAGTGTTTTCAATTTGGCCGAAGTCTTGATCACATTCCGTATAGATTTGCCCAGAAACCAGGAACTTGTTACCCACAGTTTGTAGCGATGTATTTTGTAATAAGAACATCCAGAACAGATATTTTTATTTTTTGTTCTGTAGCATTATCATTAAAAGCGACTAGATGAGTTGTAGAAGCAGGAAGTTGCTGTACACACGTAACTAATCAATACCCAATTTCTTGAGATTCTCCTAAGTCATTTCCTTCAAACCACATATACATTGTAGAATTGTCGTTAGCAAGGTCGTGAATGGCGAAATTGTACTGTTGAAGGTAATAGACTGTACTACTTGTTAACATAGGTGTAGGCAATGTTTTTTGCAAATCAAAACATATCGCTTTAACTCTTGTAGAGTTCTCTTTTGCCAGTTGTTTAGCATTATTTTATCTGTTCTGGCTTTCTCTACCTGTCGCAAATGATATTCCGTATTTATTTTACTTCTTTCTATCTCTTGCAAAGTCTTATCAGTACCTCCTTATCAGTACCATCTGCTGAATCTACATGTAAAATAAAACACTATTAATTCCTCATTTGGCATTTGATAACATGAACAATCAAATAATACATGACCGGAAAATAGAAAGGTTACATTCAGTATCAGATTCTTTCGGGTACAAAATTAAGTAATATTACCTTATGTATCAGTACTTCTGCTTCCTGTTTCTTCACTACTTTCCTCTTTGTCAAACTCTTCACTAACTTCCATTGTAAATGTACTAAAATACCACTTCAAGTAATATAGCTAAAGACACGTCACGTAAATTGTAAAGCTCCTTCGCGCTAAAGACGTGCAACTGCACTTATATCCCTTTGCCGCCAAATGCTTACGACGTTTTGTTAAGTAGTTTTTAGAAACACCATTAAAACCCAGCCCAAATCAATGAATGATCTTGCATGCCTTTGCCTGCAAACACAATCCACTTCATGCTTCAAAGTGAGTGAAATACCTTATATTTCTCAATTTTGACACTTACACCCCTTTGGTTCTAACCGCCTCATATATGTGTGTGTGTGTAAGGGCAGAGGTCAAGGATGAGGAAGGAAAGATAGGGCGCTGACCGTGACCTGTTTTTTAGGATACTGGTCCGACATACGTGTGGTGTTGGTCGAATGAACCACGAGAAACTACCGATCGTAACAGCTGGCTACTAGACTCCAGGCAACGGTTGAATTCGACCTAGCTAGTGTCGGAAATACTGTCCCTGTCAGAACTCGAACCTTTGGGCTCCTGCTCACAGGCACTGCCGTGGCATTAGTGAATGCTTACAGCTACCTCAATCGATGCGATATTAAAATTTTCGTAAATAAACTACAGTTATAAAAGCTAGGAACTATAACAGTAGATGGTAGACTATTACAAAAACGTAAAAATCTCAATTTTTGTAAAGAAATGAAGTGGTTAGTATTTGAGACCAAACCTAAATCAGGGAGCGCGTTTTTTCGAATTAATTTAGACTTTCATCTCATTTTTTTTGAGATTCAGTAAAGTTTTTCAGATGTGATACTAAGATCAAGATAAATTCAGATGCGATACTGAGATGAAGATATTATTTTTATGAGTAAAATATATAAATTGTATATAAAATGCCATAGACGTTTTAAAGCTGATGATCAAAGTATTTCATATTGACTACACAGAAATTTGGGAATATTTTAAGCATAGTTCTTCAGTTGAGTGTGTGGGACTGACCATTCCACAGACCAACATAAATCGTCACCCAAAACGTTAGTGTAGTATAATGCAGGGACTGAATACCGAAATAATAGCGGTAAAGGTATTTATACCGGTATAGAAATACCTTTACCTCTATTATACCTTTATTCAAAATACCTTAAAAAATACCGGTATAAGACGTCAAATACCGGTATTTTTAGAGGTATTTTATCTTTATTCGACGTCTATACCGGTAAAATACCTCTTTAGAGGTATTTTACCGGTATTTTCTCATGAAAATACCGGTATTTTCATGACAAAATACCGGTATTTCAGTTTAATCATACAGGTTTCGGAGGGGTAACATTCTGATTTTTTACGCTGAGATGGCTCAGAGGAACAGTTATGGACTCCGCAGAGTTTCTGACCGAGGTTCGAGTCTCAACGTTGACCTTCTCTCCTAGGGTTCGCGTCTCAACGATGGCGTATTTTCGTCACCAGACATTCTACCTAGGTCGAGTTCTGTTGTTGGTTGAGAAAAAAATATTATAATAGTCTGGGGACGCGAAGGCGTGTTTCGGGGAGCGAAACGCGCGTGTGGGGCCGCGAACGCGCGTGTGGGGCCGCGAACGCGCGTGTGGGGCCGCGAACGCAGCTTGTGGGGAGCGTGCGGGGCCACGAACGCGCGTTTGGGGAGCGAACGCGCGTGTGGGGCCGCAAACGCTCGTGTAGGGCCGCGAACGCGCGGGTAGGGACGCGAACGCGCGTTTGGGGGAGCGAATGCGCGTGTGGGGCCGCGAACGCGCGTGTGGGGCCGCTAACGCGCGTGTGGGGCCGCTAACGCGCGTTTTGGGGGAGCGAACGCGCGGTTTGGGAGCGAACGCGCGTGTGGGGCAGCAAACGCTCGTGTAGGGCCGCGAACGCGCGGGTAGGGACGCGAACGCGCGTTTGGGGAGCGAACGCACGTTTGGGGAGCGAATGCGCGTGTGGGGACGCGAACGCGCGTGTGGGGGAGTGAAAGTGACACTATTCCCATCGAAAATACCGGTATAATACCGGTATAACCTTTATGGACCATACCGGTATAGACGGTCCTTTAAGGTATTTTACCGGTATAAAAGAATAAAGGTATTTTATACCGGTATGAAAAAATACCGGTATTTACCGGTATTCAATACCTTTTCGGTCCCTGGTATAATGTCAGCTGTTCCTCCAGTAGTGCCAGAAATGTGTCAACGATTTCTGTGGAAACGAAGATGAATACACTAGCCGATAATGCCTAAAGGATCTGGTTATACATCTAAAGCACGTATGTCTTTGCTGCTTACTTTTGCGCTCGCGGGGTGCATACACATGAACATATAGTTAAGGCATTTCATAAATTGAGAATTTAAAATGCAAAAAAGTTGGAAAAACGGAAGGGATGGCAATTCAACATGGATGAATGACCGGGCCCTGGATTATTTGACCACTGCGCATGTACGAAATGTACCACATCATGCGACTGCCTCTGTGGTCGAATATATCGCATTAATTAGATATTTTCAGACAAGTACGTATTGTTCAGAAATGAGCAAGTAATCCGATATATACCTCTAGCAAGTTTTACAGTTCACAACACATTCACAGCGACGAGAGTGCTGGCAAAGGCTGCTATTTGTTAATAATATAATTCCAATACGTGTGGGCGTGCTCATGCACAATTGTTCCATGCGACTGCTACCGTGTTTACCCATTGCTCCTGCGGAAGCGTTCGAACGTCACAGATAGCCGGCCGCGGCCTTCCCATTCCCCGTCCATCCACACTTCCGATGCCAAGCGAACGGACTCGCATTGTGCTCCACAGTCCTACCGGGAGAGCTGGCTCAGTGCATCAACTGATGTCTGACCGGGAAGTCCTGGGGATCCACTCCCGACAGCGGCTGAATTTTCGACACTAGCTTGCCAGCTAGGTCGAATTCACTCCCTATATGAGAAGAATTCTAGCGGCTGGCAGCTCTGATCGGTAGTTTCCCATGGTTTCTCCCGCGCGCGAGATCTTTCCTTCCTCTTCCTTGTCCTATCCGCACCCCTTACACCCACTAACATGCACTCCACTTCCACACACCGAGAGACTGGTCGAGGGCTTAGAGTTTGTCCCCGCTGGGGCGGTGCTCCGGTGGATGGGGAATCTCGCCATGCAGCGGGGGAAGATCATAGCCACATTCCGATAAATAACATGCACTACACTTACGGGGCTAATGACCTCGGTAGTTGACGCGCCCGAAATCACTAACAATCAATCGATCCATCAATCCACAGTCTGATGATTCTTTTTCATTTCACATGTGGTTACGTGTTTATTGTTATTTATTTATTTAATTTACTATCATTTTTTCGTTCTTTATTTTCGTTTTACCCGTTGAATGATGATGAATTATGAAGATTTCGCCTTTCTGAACGTCAAGTCATTGAAATGTATATGGTAATTGGTCAGCGGCGTCTCCTGGCTAGTAGACGTGGGGATGCGATCATGATATTACAGGTTGAACGCATAATTCCAGATATTTAAAGTCTGCGTGATTCTACTTCATTCTGAAGTGTTTTAGAAGTTTATGTTGCAAATTAGATACCTTCTGAATCTTCCTAGACAATCATCATTTTCTCATTGCATGCACAAAGTTACACAAACAAAACAATAAAACTAAAATAATAACCACAAAAAATTACACACTTAATTTTTGAACTCGAGATCTATTCGCGTTGTCTTGGTTGTCCATCACTATTTACCGTAAGTTTTTTGGAATAGGAGAAAGAACTACACGGAATTTCACGAATCCTGTCTATAGCACAATGAAACGTTTCACTACTGTTACCTGTCACAAATAACTCATCCACTATCACAAATGAACTGGTTGAGCTCGCCATGCCGCGTCCTTTCACACACCTTACCCACACACAAGTTTTATTCTTTGGCGTTACAATTTAGAATTCACGATTTTCTTTAAAGCTTCACTAATTAGGCAAAATTGTCTCTTTAACCCACATTAAGGAGGAAACAACATTTACACTAGAACGCAAGACACACATGAACGAAATAACATCGCACGAGTTCACGGATTTTCTCTTTCAAACCATTTTCTTACATAAAGGGAGTGATATTGTTTTGTCAGGCCTGCTAACACACATCGAGTTACCCATCTGTACTGAATCAGGTTGAAATGTGCCTAAGAATAGTTGGCAGACTTGCTTGAGTTGTGAAGAAAGGCAGTCCTGCCCTCTGCCCCCCGCTCCCGGATCCCAATCGTGCCACGTGACTTCTGGGATTCCCAGGCGTGCTGCGAAATTATTACTGCCTCAGAGGAGGAGTATGAAAAGTTATTGGGAGGGGATACACAAAAGTCAATGAGAAGCCTTTAATGTGATAAGCTATGTCACATCCCCAGCAGTCGAAACCACGCAGCTTGCACACAGCGCATGGCCGTGAGTTCAATGACCTCGCCAACGAAGTGAGGTCGTTCAAGGGATGTTTCTCGACCCATCACATCCAGCGAGGGGACCAAGGCCTATTGGACCGGCACGTAAATAGCAAGAGGGAATAGAGAAACAGAGGGAGATACGTACAGAAGAAAAGAAAATACTTTACTGAAAATATTTTTAAGTGATGGAAAACTAGGGAATGTAACACATCACTCGCATACATTGAGCCTACGCCACTATAATTGGTCATCATCGAACTGTATGTGGGACAGGGGATATCTGAATGTCACTATCAAGTTGGAAATCTAAGAATATTAGTGCTAGCAGTGACGATTTTAACTCCAAAAACAATTGCCTCTGTGCCATACCGCCGCCCTGCAGGTCCCGCCGCCCCAGCCGTCATACCGCCCTGTCTCCCGACAGTCACGACTCCCCGTACCCGCCTCCTAGAGTTCCGTCCCCCGCATCCCCGTCTCCTTGCAGAAACGCCTCTCCATAGCCCCGTCTCCCAATAGCCCCGTCTCCCAATAGCCCCGTCTCCCAATAGCCCCGTCTCCCAATAGCCCCGTCTCCCAATAGCCCCGTCTCCCAATAGCCCCCCGTCTCCCAATAGCCCCGTCCTCCCAATAGCCCCGTCTCCCAATAGCCCCGTCTCCCAATAGCCCCGTCTTCCCAATCGCCCCGTCTCCCAATAGCCCCGTCTCCCAATAGCCCCGTCTCCCAATAGCCCCGTCTCCCAATAGCCCCGTCTCCCAATAGCCCCGTCTCCCAATAGCCCCGTCTCCCAATAGCCCCGTCTCCTCATAGCCCCGTCTCCTCATAGCCCCGTCTCCCCATTAGCCCGTCTCCCCATAGGCCCGTCTCCCCATAGCCTCGTCTCCCCGTAGATTCGTCTCCTCATAGCCCCGACTCCCCACAAACACATCTCCACGCAGCGCCGTCTCTCCACAACCCTATCTCCCCGCGTCCTCATCAAGCCGTATCGCCTTCTCCTCGCTTCGGCGTCTCGCCGCATTCCCGTCACCCCGCATCGCCGTCTCCCCGCATCGCCGTCTCCCCGCATCGCCGTCTCCCTACATCGCCGTCTCCCTGCATCGCCGTCTCCCTGCATCACCGTCTCCTCGCCTAGCGTCTCCCCGCATCGCGTCTCCGCGCATCGCCGGCTTCCCACATCGTCGTGTCCCCTCATCGCCGCGTCCCCTCATCGCCGCATCCCCTTATCGTCGTGTCCCGTCATCGCCGCGTCCCCTCATCGCCGCGTCCCCTTATCGCCGTGTCCCCTCATCGCCGTGTCCCCCTCATCACCGCGTCCCCGCATCGCCGTGTCCCCCGCAACGCCGTGTCTCCGCATCGCAGTCTCCCCTCACCTGCAGCTCCGTCTGCCCGCAGCCCCCCACCACGTCGTGCAGTCGTCCCGCCGCGCCGGTAGCCGTGCTAGGCCGGCGTTTGCCACCCTCCGAGTGCTCCTGCATAAATTTGTGAGGCTTTCGCGAATGTTCGTAGACAGCGCCCAAGTTGCGCGCTGCGTGGGAGGAAGTTCCTGGCCGTCCCCGCGGCGCGGAGAAGAGCCGGCGCCCTAGAGACAGAAGCCCCTGGCGGCCTCGCTGAGCCGGAAAGGAGCACAATGCAATGCCTTCTAGAGTTCAGGCATCGACATTTGGCACTGTCAGTACAATATTACTAATTCGATTATATTGTGGTGACAAGGCAAATGTTTAGTGCATGATTAATTTGATTGCTAGAGGTTACACGACCAAGAAAATGGGACAAAATTTAAGTCTCATATTAACACTATTTAATTTCTGTAATACTAAATTTAAGCTGACCATGGAAAATCAAAGAGCTGTCGAATGAAATTAATTTAAAGAAGTCTACCTGATGTCGCTGTACTTTGCAATTTTGTACACCCCTATCGCAGGCGATCCCTCCCCTAATCCACAACTCACTCGTACTGCGAAATGGTGTCGCCTGATGTCGTTCCAGAAGCACCAAGTGACTGTGATTTCACTGCGATCTGACCGCTTTTTAATGTTTTATTTCTTAGGGGAACGTCCTATTCGAAAAAAACAATTGCCATCGTAGCCATAAACCATAAGTAATAATATGAAAAATAACTCCCTATCATCCTCCAGTTGCTCAAAGTTAACGACACACTCGTAGTGAATTGTAGGGAAATGTTATAGATTGGTCGAGTCGGTCGGTCGGTAGATCGTTCGTTCGATCGATCGATCGATCGATCGATCGATGGATCGGTCTTCGTTTACTTCTGATACAATAGCCAGTAACCGAGATTTACTTCGTCCATCGCTCTTCTCACCATTTCTTCTTCCTTGCCTTAATCGTCCACGCACTTATCCTCATTCTTTCTCCCGCTGTTGAATAGTAGGGGAAGCGAGGGAAATGAGGGTCATTTTCTGTTTCTTCAATATTAATCAGCGCGAATTGATTCTACAAACATGTATGTGTTTTTATATCACACATTAGTGATTACTAGTGTTGTGAGAAGTGTTAAAGACGAGATAAGTGTTTTGGGAAGTGTAGAAGTAGAAGGCGAGTCACCTAATGATCCATTGTGAGACTGCTCCCTCCTCAACTTATGTCTCCAAATGTTTGGGCAATCAACGTTTCTTCCGCGCGACACAGATTTCTGACTAGGTATGCCTACATTGTTCTGCAATTCCTCGTTGGAATGAAAGAAAGATTTATATCGTATAGGATGCTTCCTAAGTTAACTCACACATTCCTGGTTCAGGTTAAGTCAACCTCAGAGAAATTCGAATTGCTTCAAGCAGCGAAGACTTTAAACTGGGATACTCTAAAATATCTAAAAATTTATTAATTGAGTAAACGTTGAGATCACCACTAGTTTTGTTTTTCGCATCTTCACAGTGTGCACGTTTTGTTGAACTCTCGTTTGCTAGTTGCGAGAAGAGTGGGGCCGAAGTTTGTTATATTGTCATCAATACTAAAAAATCAAATTACTGCTCGTACAGATACGTTTCTTTCACTTCAGAGCGAAAAATTATAGTTTCTAACCACGCTTCTTGGAACTTTTATTCATAATTGTACAATGCATAATGAAAGAGTGGGGTAGAGTGTTGGAATTGAAGAAAACGTGCTGGGTGTGTACTTCTTCATAACACACATAGAGTTTAGACTGTTTTTTAATATTTAAATAATGAATATTGAAATAAATTGTAATAAATTTGATGTTTATATGTTGAAAAATTGGTATACAGCCTAAGCTAAGCACACACACATTCTTTTTGCTTTTCTCTGATAATTAATTAGTAATACATAATTTAGCGTTTATCTTCTGTTATTTGCGAAAAAATCTTCTCCCCTATTTTAGATCTATTGTTACAGTGAGGAACATTTGTAACAACACCTCCAATCCATTATCTCCTCTCACTTAACATAACAAAGTAAGCGGAGCAGAACTGTAATACTCCAGTTGAGGCGAAACCCATCACTGTTGAAGGTAAACGAGCTCGCATGATCCAGATAATTTAACGGGGTTTTCGTCCACTTAAATAGTGAAATTAACGATACGTGCAGCCACGTACCAAAGGATTTCCCGAGAATAGGATTCTACTCACTATTGCGGCTAACTAAACAATTCAGAATCCGCTTCTCATGGACAATGGATTAAGACTATGTTATCACAACGGTAGCTGCAAATTGAGGTACTTTAAATCGTATCATCAGGTAATTTGTTTGTTTCTAGTAGAGCAAAAATAAATAAAAGATAAATACAAATTACGCAGGGTAAATTAAGTAAGATCAAAGTTGTAAATGATCAATAGAGTAATACAGAAGAACATACAAGTAAAGAAACTAAGTGTTTTATATGGATCAGAAATTTGGAAATTCAAGGAAAAAATGAAAATGAAAATTACTAGCAACATCAGTGATTTAAAATATGATTATCTAGGAAATCAAAATTAGAAAAAAATATGTAATGAATATAAAAAAGGAACAACAAATAATCAATTTCAGAGTGTATTCAGCACAAAGAATTGGATAGAGTCGTCTAATAAAAAGGAATAAAGGAAATAAGAATTTTAAAAAAATAAGTATTTTCTGGAGGTCAGGAAGAAAGGAAGTTAAAAGGAAAATACTTGGAAGGAATATAAATGAAATGGTCAAAGAGAAGATTGATTGAATATTTCGTATTTCTGGCTGCTTCAATTGATGTGGTCATTAGTTTCGCGAATGTCGAATTCAGTTCAGCTAAAGAAAATATTCCTGCCACTTTCGGGATTTGAACCCGAAGACTTCTCGGGCAGAAGCACTGCAATGATATCAGTTGATGCTCTGAGCGCCGATCAAAGAAAAGAATTCAATAGAATACTTTTATGTGCGTGACAGCTTCAAAAAGAAAATTAAATGTATTCTAGTAGTCAGCAGTTGCAAAATAGCTGCTGAACAAAACCAAAAAACAAACAAAATGCTTTTCCAAAAACTAACAAAAGCACTGGTCAAGAATAGCAAATAAAAGTCTCTTATAAGACTGCAATAAATTAAATATTTTAACTAATGGTGCTAGGACAGCACGCACTTTCTCGCCCGAATTTTGACGCAAAATAACGCGAAAAGTAGTAAAGTTTCGAATAATTGTACATGATCTTATTTGAAAATTTCTCTTTAAGAAAAAGATCTCGTTAAAGAAAAATATTAATCTTTAATATTTTAGATAGAATGTAGAAAGACTCCGAAAAAAATTTGAACTTTTGCAATTTTCAAAAAATTAAGATTTTTAACGAACATGTGACTTCACGAATACTGCAACAACACAGTATTGTACTCGTACATACGGATACGCAGCACAAAAGTTCTTTACAAACCAACAATATCAAGTGTTGTTCATAACGCAATACAAATATTTCATTGCGATCGGTCTCTTTCTTGGTGTCCTGATGTCACATCACCTCAGCTGTGACAGCCTGTAGGCATTCGGGCACTGAATATGAGAATTCATTTGGTACGCGAAGTATGAGAATAGGTGGATAACAGTCAAATATTTCCATTTTTCAGTCAAAATCGAAACGGTTTCATTTTTTTTGTATTTTCCTCCGAGTTTTTGGCTATCCTGGCATTCCTGCACACATTGGAAAATAATAATACATAATTCGTATTTGTTTTGATATGTTACTTCACTATGCCCACGGTTTGCTGAACTCTCCTGCTAGTTGTGGTAGGCGTAGAGCCGGAGGTGTAATATCAATTTTTTAGAAATACTATAACATCAATTCTATACAGTTATTACTTATAAGTATTCCAACATATACTTTTTCTCTAAACGTTGTCCCACATTGAACGCCATAAAATGCCGCTAAAGACATTACTTTGTTGCTATGGAGTAGAGAGAAAGTTAACAAAAAAAACGTCTATCACGTGGTGTAGCGAGAATGCATGTTTTGTCGGGCTTTGATACAGAAAAATCGAATGTCGTGAAAACGTCCGTCGGTCCTTCCGTCTGTGCATCCGTCCGACCGTCCGTCTGTGAACAACGCTAGAGGCTAAACCGTTCAGCCGATTTTCTTAAAAAATTGATATTTCCCAATCGATCTGGCTGATGTCGCGGCCTCTTGAATTTGAAACCGATATTTTAATTTTGGGAGTGCTGTACATGAAGCCTGTGGGATTTTTCCAAATTTTCAAAAAAGGCTCCATTGCTTTTAATTAATTTTTTTTGTTGGATAGTGTGAAGGACCTTTAAGAGAATGGTACAGGTCTCATGTTCGTTGAAACCCCTGATTTTTCTAAATATTTTTCGGAGTCTACCTACGAACAAAACATTAAAGATAGAGATTTTTTCTTTTAATGGAATCAGTTTCTTAAAGATAGATTTTGTAATAAGGTCAGGTACAATTTTTCGAAAATTTGAGTACTTTTCACGTAACTAGGGTGAAAAGACGGGGGAGAAAATAAATGTTGTTTTAGAATCACTAGTTTGATTTAGTATTGACACATAATAAAACAACTGCTCAGCCTGAACTATTGCGGAGGCAACTTAACTGGGAGGAACTCGTTGTGGGTTCGAATTCCTCATTGACAGTTACTTTGACTTGTGAAAAGTGAAATTCTGATTGTGGAATGACAGACCAGGACTTACCTCCGCATATCACATAATACTCAAGGTATCGTTCATTAATTCATAAATGATCAGGACTGGCAAAAAGCTCTAAATAATGCAAATTGCCTCGGATATATGAGAAGGGGTTCCTCATAATAAAAAGATCCTTGATTCTTGAACAAAAATAGGATCGAATATCTCGTGAGAGTTATTGGGCTAGTAATTAATTATATTTTCGAGTTACTACGTAGGTCTTTTTTTCAACTTCAGGTTAGGCCGTTTTACTGCTAGACAAGTAGGTAGATTTGGCGATGTGCTGTGAGTATTCTCTTACTATAACCTCTGCTAGGTCCGACACCATATCGCCAATTTGATTTGAGCTGTTGGGATGTGATGTTGGCTGCTACGATTAATGCTTCCTCTCAAGTGCAAGCTGCTTATTGTTATTCGCTTTTCTCAAGAAAAATCGATTATCCCAGCAGGATTTCACCGATTAAAAACTGCGAATACGGTGGAAACGCCCAAATGAGAGAGGAATGCTGGCATCTGCAAATTCTTATTCGACCTCACAGTGCTTAAATAAACATCTTCTGGCACACATGAGATATCCTTCCCCCTCCTCCCCCCGTGGTATAACTGAGATGTAGCGACGAGTGATTTTCATGTCTTTCTCGAATTGAAAGATTGGCAAGGAGTCCAGAGCTTTGAAGCCAATGAAGTGCTTTAAAGCAAAGCTCAGGCTCATCTTGCATCATTGGTGGCAATGTTTGTCGAAGAGAGGGTTCGGAAAGCTTGCCACAGAAAAGACATACGTATGAATATTCACAGCGATTAGGTAGAAAATAACCGTCTTTTAACATGACTTTTGATAATCATTCATTTTTTCTTCATTCTTGTCTTCTTTATAATCCATTTGAAGTTGAGAAAAAAAACTTGCCTTCATATATTTATATTCATAAGGGTGAAAGGAGGTAAAAAAGGAGAACAGGGCAGAAATAGATTCTTAGTTACAAAAATATAATAACGAACCAATAAATTATCGAAGAAGAGATGTAAGTAAGGGGAAGATGAGACACTGAAAAAAAATCAAGAATTGCAACTGTTGATAGTAAATTATTGATGATAGCCTGGAAAGCGTATGAGAAGAAATAAACTCAAGAAACAATAGAAAGAAGACATTTATAAAATAGAGTAAAAATCAATTTTAACGCAAATTCAACTCAAAATCTCAAAGAGGAACCTCCAGGAACCAGATTTTTTCCATATTAGATAATATTTCGCTTTATGCTAGTAATACTGTAGAATTTGTGATTGACAGGACCACGATTGAAGTTCACATTAGACAGATTTCTACATTATACACATTCCGCATTGAGAAAGATTTACTGTATGAAATAGCCAGGAAATATGAAAATTATTCCATTCCTAATCTGCAAAGAAATGGTATAAACATTTACTGCATCATTGTACTTTTTTCTCGAGCATGAGGATTTAGTACGTACTTTTTAATTTCATTTTTAGTGAAACTAATAACACACTTATCATTCAGTAGTATGATTCGTAGGGTTGCCTAAAGGGCAAGGATAGTGACATGACCACATTGGGGTTTAATCTGTTATATTTTTAATCCGCTACATAATTATTTAATCCTCTCTGTTTTTATTTCAATTTGTTTTGAATAGCACTTGCTAATGCAAGGATTAACTTATGTGTAGCGCATCGTGAGTAATAGGATCAGTGCAATAATAGAATTAAATCTGCGCGATGTTTCCCACTCCCATTAATATCTCGTAAATGAACTCGAACGTTAAATTTGTTGACGCCATTCCATTGAACCTTTTCGAGAAGAGCAACGTGGTGTTATTTTGTCACGGTTTCCTCTTTGAAATATCACCTGAAATTATTATATTAACTTTATTATTTAAATTTAATTAAAAAATTAATACACTTACTACATGCAATTTTTTAGAAATTTGGCAATACTATTGTGTGCTAAATATTAATGTATTGTGCTTCTGCTCGATAGTCAATTATTGCCCATAGGTGCAACAAACATTTTAAAACGTCAAATTTAGCATTTTATAGATTATACAATCAAGAAATGAGCAGGCGCCCGTGCAATTTGTAACTTATATTCCTAAATCCGGGAAGTTCATATTATTGCCGGTTGTTGCAAATAAATGGGCATATCTTTCTGAAACTTAAAATCTGTTTGTATCATTGCAAATTATTGAATTTCATATGGAAACGTTTTGCGTGCATTACGTAGTTTTTGAATTTTTGGCATATGCATTATTTATTTGCATATTTGTCCGTTTTACAACTTTCAGAGTATAATTTTTTTTCAAGTAAAAATTGTGAATGAATTCAAAGTATTTAGTTTTGTGTAGATTCAAATAAAGGGTCTAGCCGAATAAGATGGTAAAAAGTGCCCCCGCTTGAAATCGAAAAGTAAATCTTTCCTGAGGATTGTGACCACGAAAAACATTTTTTCATGGACTTTTGAATTCCTGCCCCCCCCTCACATCCGCCGTAATAACGAAAAACGCGATTTTTTAACTTTATTTTTTTCACTGACTCCGCCGCCACGAATTTTCATGGAAAATAATGGGTATTTATGTAAAATTTACTGAATTTTTCAAAAATATTTTTTAAAAATGTATTAGCCGTGAAATTCAACCATTTAAATGGATTTGAAAATTTGAAATTTTTTTCAAGAAAGTTGTTATTCTATCGGGAGCACGAGAAAATTCTCAAATGTTGCCCTAAAAATTATCTATCTTCTGGAATTTTCTCAGATTTTTAAGATTGGTGCGCCATGTCTAAAAAATTAAAATACATATTTTCGTCCCATTTGGCGTATTTTCATGTATATAGAATGGCGTATTTTCATGTATATGTTAGAGATGCCAGTTTTCATTGTAGAAAAGTGTAATTACAATATTATATGTTTTCTAGCCACAGTATTTGCAATATTAAAAGGCTAATATTAGTAAATAATTTTGTCAATAATAGTTTGACCGTTAGATATAATCGCACCAGATGGTGAACAGTTTTGTTCAGTTATTTTTAATAAATTGAGAAGTTCGAAAAATTATCAATTATAAAGAATTGACTTTAATTTAAGTGAGATTTTCTTGAGAATTTTAGATGCAGTGGTGTATACTAACAAGATAAACAACTGATTAAACAGATTTTCTTTCATATTAAAAAATACTTAAAAGCTTAAATAACAAAACAGTAACTTACTTTTATCTTTCTACACTTAACTTCACTTCACTTTTTTATCCTTTTTTTCTTCAAAAATAGCATCTTTATTATTTTCTTTTAATCATTTCCGTAATATTTTTAAGTATGTGACGATATTGGAAAGCTGGATTTTTCCAGGGTGGCCGCTGGGATTCGCGAGTAGCTGAAGGTGGTGGGGAGGAAGCCAGGAGGCGGCACTCCCGCGCGTCCGCCCATACCAGAAGCATTAGCCTACCGCATCATACGTGCTAGCGAACTTGATTGAGAATTAATTTACTTTAGTGTCTTTGTTCGGTAGTGGAGGAACACCAAATTCATGTGATGGCCTGGCGCTGCTCGCATCATCTACATCTTTTCCACTGTCACTTATATCCGTTTCCTCAGTATCATATCTAGCAACATTATTATTGCCAGCAGTAGCCACTCGCCTAACCCTTTGCACTCGTAAGCAAAGCGCATAATACATCTTCTACAGCTCTTACGGCATGTTAGAGATGCCACGAGAATAATGGCTACTAGCTCGTATCAGTACGTAATGTGCTCCGGCCTACCACTCGTAGGGCATGTCTCAGATGCCACCCCAAAGTCCCTAATTAACTCATTGGGCATGACACAGATGCCCACGTATTTTCCTGATATGTAAAATAAAGTTTTCATTGTTGAATCGATTTAATTTCTTTGGTCAAAAAACAGTAGAAACTGCATGTGACGTATGGGGGAGGAGATTATCCGGGTTACTCTTCTATTTTTAAACAATGGCGCAATAATGTGAAAACGAGCTGGAACGGGGGAATGCCGAGTATATTATTCTAAAATGTGATTGAAAATATTGTTACTTAAGTTAATATATAATTTTATAAAATTGTCTCTATAATTTATAATTATAATTTATTTAGAGCTTAATGATGTCATCGAATAACAAGAATGGTGAACCTAGCACGAAGGTTAAGTTTACAGACGATAGAAAATGTATCAAATGTATGAAGTTCATTCGCAAAACTTGTAGATAAGAAACTACAATTAGAAATGAAAGAGAAGTCAGAATTGTAAAAGAAAATTAATGGCGAGGTAAATATAATGTTTTGTGCTATAATTGTAGAAAAAAATATTTTTCAATTCCCCGGATATTTTGGGACCATTTTATGCCACTGAAAACAATGCTACGATTATGACAAAAGTAACATCCGACCCACATGGCCTGAAGAACTTATTACATGAAGGAGACTTTTGCGTTGTAGGCATAAGTTTTAGAGACGCCAAAAAAGATTTAGAAGATAAAAAAGTACATTGTTATTATGCCTGCACTGAAAGGTAATCGAAAGCAATTAACAAATGAGATATTTAATTCTCCCGTTTCCGTACGAAGATTTGCTGGGTTGTGGAAGCAGTTCACGGAGTCATTCCTAAAAAATATAAACTCTTGCATCACCAATTAGACAACAAATTATTACCAAAGGAAGGCTTGAATTGTAAAAATAGCATGCTATTTGAACAAATCTTTGGTCCAGAATGATTTCCGATATGAGCAGAACAGAAGATATTGTTCAACCAATGTTACTTCCACAACCTACAACTAATACCTTGGCCAACGAAGTCGAAGAAACAAAGATGGGCCCGACGAAAAGTCGATTTCAAAAATGTAACTCTAACAGATATTCCTGATTTTCCAGAACTCACGGAAGAAGATTTGATTTTTTTCTGAAACATATCAATTAGGTCAGGCTATTTCATATTTAGCAGAAATGTTTACATAAAACAACCACATCGATTTACAATATTTAAAATTAAAGCCAACCATCCTCAAATTCAAAGTCCGTTCACGGCACATAAGAAAATCCTATAAATGCTTTGTGGAATACAAACCTCATACCATTGGATCTTCAGGAAAACTAAGATATTGTTGCGATTCTGCAAACTGTCTTCGTACAATCGGATGTTGCTTGCACATTGACGCCATAATGTATTACTTGTCTCACGGAAGATACAATGCAAAAAAAAAAATAAGGCCAGCGGAATTTTTGAATTTTATTTTTGGATACGAGGATACAAATCCTAAAATTAATGAAGATAGAATATTACATATGAGACAAAGACTAATATGTTTAGGATGCTTACTACTAACTTACATGCTATGCTTCATCTATACAGAGACGAGGAACTTATGTTAATTGTCAATTTTAGTGAATTTTTCAGGAAAGGGAATTTGTTTTGAATTGGGGTTGGTGTATAGGGATTTCGGGCGAGGTGTAGTGCATTATTGAAATAGAATTTGGAGGCGAGGTGATTAATATGGTTGGCTAATGTGGTTCGATGGATAGTTTTTTGTGGAGATGGTCGTTGGTGACAAACCAAGGGTCGTTAGTGATTATTCTTGATACTGATTTTGGAAAATTTGTATTTGGTGGATGTTTTTACTGCTTTAATCCAGATGGGGCACGCCTATATTATTAGGGCTGTGCTCTGTGGTAGTAAGGAGTTTTTGGTGATAATAGGTTTTAGCTGTAATTTTATTTTTACTTGACAAACTTAGTTTGTAAAATGTTTTTTCCAGTTAATTTTCGTGTTTCTGTTGAATCCAAATATTTAATTGTGCTCTGAGGATGACAGATTATTGGTTTGTTGTTTAATGTGAGGGAGTTGGAGAAGTGTAAGTTCTGAGGGTAAATATTTTGGAAGTGGGTTTTTAATGGGTTACTTTGGATTTTTAGTTTAGGCGGCCCAGCTATCACTTAGATTTAGATATAATTTCTTTGTGTTACGTATTTTGTATAGATCAGGTCCTGAGAAAAACTAGCGCCGTGTCGTCGGCAAGTTGGGGGATTATTTGGTAAATCTGGGTGATTTTGGCAATTTTGGCGAATTAGCATTTTGTAAGGATGGAATTTTAATTCTTTACACAAAATTATTCTAACCGATTCACGATTGATTCGTAGCTCACCTTCATGACGTCTAGCTGACCGTTTCTGGGCTTCTGACTACCGCTTCCTTAGCCTTTATTTCTGGTGTCGTTACACTGCGTTTCGGGCCAGGCTTCTTAGCCATTATGTTTCCCTGTCGATCTGAATTTCCTTCACCCATAGAGGATTGTATTGCGGCTCGGAAACAGCTCCATGTCGACCAATATTGAAGCGTGACCGAAACAATCGCTGCATAGCTGTAATATACTCATTACTTCTCTGTCATAGACAATCGACGTACTTGTCCCATTGCTCCATAGGGACTGAGTAAAATGAAATGGCGTCTTTTATAGAGCAGAACTATCCCACCACGCCCACCTCCTACCTCTGCACTCTAAGTTCTACGCAGTTCAAAAAACCGTGTCCGTGTCCTGTGTCTGTACATGAAATAGGCCGAAATACGTATTTTAATTTTGTAGAGTATGACGCACCAATCATAAAAAATCTGAAAAAATTCCAGAGATAGATAATTTTTAGGGCAACATTTTGAGATATTTCTCGTGCTCCCGGTAAGAATAACAACTTTCTTAAAAAAATTCAAAAATTTTCAAAATCCATTAAAACGGTTTGAATTTCGCGGCTAATACATTTTTAAAAATTATTTTGAAAAATTCAGTAAATTTTACATAAATACCCATTATTTTCCAATGAAATTCATGCGGCGGAGTCAGTGAAAAAAATAAAGTTAAAAAAAAAACCATGTTTTTTGTTATTACGGCGGATGTGAGGGGGGGCAGGAATTGAAAAGTCCATGAAAAAATGTTTTTTCGTGGTCACAATCCTCAGGAAAGATTTCACATTTTCGATTTAAAGCGGGGGCACTTTTACCAGCTTATCCGGGCTAGAACCTTTAAAAAAGACTAAGTATTTGTAAAAAAAATATCAGAAAAGAAAATAAAAAAGTAATGAATATAAAAGAAATATGAAGGAAGAACACTTCATGTCGCTGGACTATAATTTCAGTAAAACAAAGGTGTATTATTTCAGCAGGTAGATAACAGTAAATTAATAAATGCCTAAAGCAAATAGAAGTATTCACCAGCCGGATCCTTATTAAATTGATATATTTGTCAGCCCACAAGAAAGAAACATTCGAGCCCTGTGATGGTAAGTATAGCAGTGCCCAATTATACAACCAAAACCGAAAGTAGCCAACCAAATTAACTAAAATAACAGTACAAATAAGAAGGAGAATGGAGCTCTTGTCACAATACGGTCGCCTTGGAGAGGGAAAGACTGCATCGTACAACTTGGGAGTAAATTTGAATGGGGTCCAATTTGGCATGTAAACATCTTATTATATGCAATGCATAACACTGTAAATGGTTTTTAAGTTCATTCTGGAAGAAAAGAAGTGTGCCGTCTTCCAAGTGACCTAGCGGTTTCGGCAAAACACTCGTAGGAGGTATAAATTTATAGAGCCCTCCTTCTCCCAGTAGCCTATGGCTCTGGACGATTGTTTTTTTAACATTGGGTTGAGTTGCAGAATCAGTCACTTATAGAAAATACCAAACACAAATATAGTAATCACTGTAATTCAGTAAAGACAAGAATGAAAATTCTAGTATCATCCAACCATCAATATAGTAACCAAGGTAAATTAAAATTCAAACCAGAACCTGCATAAAATTAGCGCCATCATGTGTAACAGAGGCCAGGCAATATTAATCCTAAACACATAACCATTAGTAAAAAAATCAATTTCTAAAAAAACGCCAGGACATTAATCAAAGAGCAAGAAAAAAACATTAAATAATAAACATGAAGTACCTGAGTAATAAAAAAACATACACAACTGAATAAACAAACAATTTTGCAATAAAACACAGGAAGAAGCAAATCGAATAACATGCGCTAATTATTTACATAAAAATCATGATACAAAGGCATAATTCGGTACAATAAATGATTATATTAAAAATAACCCTCTTCAAATTTTATTACACCATACCATTGCTATATTTACAATTTTTTACGATGACTCACCCAATACAAGGATCAATTAAAGGACACACATCACCTCGAATAATAACATAAACAATAAAAGTAACTTCTCAGTCTTCGTTCTCCCTCCGCCTAATATATTCCGCCTTCTGTCACTACTCTCCAGCTGATCTTCATAAGCCATCGTCATTTCACTCATCTGCCTTCGCCTTGCTCTTCATGTGATTTCGTCTTCATCCGAGTGGCCTAGCTGTTCGGCAAAACACTCGTTTGGAGTATAAATGTTTAAAGCCCTTCTTCCCCTGTAGGCCGTTGGTTCTGACGATTGACTCTGTAACTCAAACTAATATTAAAAATACCTATAGTAATCTACATAAAAAACAGATTCAAATATTGAAATTACAGTAACTCAAATAAAGACAATTAAAAATACATCATCTCTAAACACATTGAAACCTTCAGGAAAAAGTAAGTAAAAATATATCTACATAAAATCGTAACTTATATTCTACGTAAAATGGGTCTGAAAATATTAAAAAATTAAACAATTTTACACCATTCTTCTGTAATCTGCAAGATTGAAAATATTAAAATCGCCAAGTCGTGAAATACAGTAAACAAAACACAATACATTTCAACACAGTAACTGCATAAACCTAGCACCATCTCGTAAAACAGAAATCAGGCAATATTAATTCTAAACACAAAAACAGTAGAAACACTCAAATTCAAAAAACTTCATCAAAGATAAGATAAAGAACATTAAATAATAAACAATAGATACCTAAATCACAAAAAAAGCGTACACAACTGAATGAATAAACAGTTTTGCAATGAAAGACGAAAAGAAGTCATCAGAGTAACGTGCCCTCATTAATTACATAAATAACATGCAAAGACATAATTGGGAACAATAAATAATTATATTAAAAATTACTCTATTACAATTTTATCACATCATTCCATTGATATTATATTTACAAAATCTTTACGATGAAAAGAGAACAAAAATAGGAACAATAAAAGAGCTTCCCATCGCATCCGAAAATAGCCTAGCCCCAAAAAATGAAGATTCATCAATTGAGAGAAAACGAAATAAATTATAAGAGAATATAAGTAGTAATTATGTTCCCAGCCTTCGTTCTCCCTCCGCCTAATATATTCACATTTTCCGAGTGACCTAGCTGTTCGGCAAAACACTCATTTTGAGTATAAATGTGTAGAGCTCTTCTTCCCCTGTAGGCCATTGGCTCTGAAGATTGACACTGCAACTGAACCTAATGATAAAAAACATCATGATAAAAAAACAGAAATCTACAAAAAAATTAAATAATGACCATTAAAAAAACATCACTAAAAACATTGAAACTTTCAGAAAAAAGTAAGTAAAAACAAAATATGATACATCATACTACATAAAATCATAACTTATATTCTAAATGGGGCTGAAAATATTAAAAAATGAAACAATTTTACAGCATTCTTCTGTAATCTGTAAGATCGAAAATATTAAAATCACCAAGTCGTCAAATAAAGTAAACAAAATAAAATAAATTTCAACTCAGAAACTGCATAAAATTAGCACCAACACGTAGAACAGCGGACGCTAAGGAATTAATAAATGAGCAAGGATGAAACATTAAATAATAAACAATAGGTACCCGAGTCACAACCATACACAACTGAATAAACAAACAATTTTCAATAAAACAACAAGAAGCAAACGATAATATGCCCTAGTTGTAATAATATGCACTAATTACTTACATAAAAATAATGAAATAGACACAATTAGGAACAAAAAATTATTACCCTCGTAAAATTGTTTGACACAATTACATTGATATTACTTTAACAAAAGTTTTACGATGAAAAAAAACAATAAAAGAAACTATAAAAGAGCTCCCATTGCCTCCTATAATAACCTAGACAAAAAAACAAAAACAAATGAAGTTTCATCAAATTATACAAAACGAAATAAATTATTATAGAATAAAATTAGTAATTATATTCAAAGCATTCATTTCCCTCCCCCTCGTTTATTCACATTTATTCTGCCATCAGTCATCACTCCCAATCTGATCATTAGCTATCGTCATCTTCCCCTTCTGCCTTCGCATTGATATTCATGTGCCTTCATCATCCTCCTCATCCCCATTGGCCATGATCCTCTTACGCTTTCGTCTTGTTCCTCGTCTGCATTCGTCTTGATCCCTTTGTTCCTTAGTCTTTCTCTTCGGCCTTCGCTTTGATTATCTTGTTCCTTCGTCTTATTATTCCGCCTCCACCTTATTCCTCCTGTCCCTTCGACTTCTTCCGCCTTTGCATTCTATTGTGATTTCGACTCCTTCTCTACCGTAGCGTTGGCACTTTAGTGCCTCTTGTTTTTTCCTCTTCTGCCTTCGCCTTTTTCCACTCGAGCCTTCTTTTTCTTTCGCCTTCGCCTTCATCCTCTTGTGCCTTCGTCTTCAATCGATTCCGCCTTCCCTTGACCCTCTTTTGCTTTCGCCTTCTACTATTTGCGCTCTACCAAATTTCTTCCATGTTCGTCCTTTTCCTCTTCTGCCGTCGTGTTGATACTCTTGTGCCTCCGTCTTCCTCATCTGCATTAGAGAAGGATAAATAGGTATTTATTATTTCTGCAGGTAGGTTTATACAACCTGGTGGCAGAACACTACTATTTACATATTCTAATTAGGAATATTAATACAATGTAATTTTTAATTATGTTAAGATACATTTTTAACACAAAAATAATCTGATAATAATTATCACCAAGGAAATAATGACAATAATACCATTAATTCTACATTTTATTGCTGTCCTGCACAGTTATTATAACGAATAAATATACAACTATTTAAATATACTGCACTCTACTTCACTAGACTCGTACTTCTTTTTCTTCTTCTATCTTCTTTATAGCGGTACTCTTCACAACACGTCACGACACTCCAATTCAAAACTGCATTAAATATAATCTTCTGCCTTCGTCTTCTTCATTTTCCTCTTTCCTTTTCATCTTCATCTGGCTTCGTTTTCTTCCTCTTCAGCAACATAGATATTTATTAAATTTGCATGTAGGTTCATACACGTAGGAGACAGAACACAACAATTCACATATTACAATTAGCAGAGGCGGATGTATACTCGTCGCCCCCCTCGGCTCCATTAATTTTGCCGCCCCTGGAGAATTTATATTTATAAAAAATTGATTATGATGTGTAAAATGTATATATAAATTACTTAAAATATGAAGAAGTTATATTGTTTTAAATAATTATGGTATATTTTATTTCCTTATATACAATTGTTATGTGTTCATAAATTTTATACTTGATAAAATGAATTACACCAATCTTTAACGATTGCTAGAAAACTATCATAAATAAAAGAGGCAAACTTTGAAACCACATTTTACTAAATAGAATTTCATATTTAATGGCTTACATTCGGATATTTAATATATTCTGTTGTTTAGTATTAATTAACGTTTTGCAAGGAGTTCAAATTAATAAAATTCAAAATTTTATAATTTTTGGAAAATTTGCCGCCCCCCCAAAACGAGCGACCCCGGGCTACAGCTCGTTCAGCCCATATGTAAATCTGCCCCTGACAATTAGGAATATTAATACTTCGCAAATTTTTAATTGTTTTAAGAGAATAAATGTAATAATATTAACATACGATGATAACAATTATAAAAATAAAGGAAGTAAACACC
>JAHLJT010008198.1:0-12861 GCA_031308135.1 Acheta domesticus
GGCATACGTAATATGAAGAAATGTTTGGGTAAGCTCATGTGAAATACTGAAATAAGTTCTGAAGTTACTGAAACTCCCATTTACAGTTAAGATGTTGGGAGTAAATTCAGACAATTACTATTCTGCTTCACAGTATATATTTCTTTCTACTTTCACAATAGCTGGTTTCAATGATGATGCCCTTAACACCCCCTTTTACTCTCCACCACCACCTCATAGCAAGTGATTAATGTATACAAACCTTGTATGCTACTAAAACATCCAGAAACCGCTCAAAACTCCAAACACGTGCACACTGCAAAACACTACACACACCGGCTTGCACTTTTCATGTACTTTCCACGTGTTTCGGTAATTTATAACACATTTTTCGTAGAGCAAGTCATTGTAACAGGCAATCACACTTTAAACTAATTGAAAACACATAACTTCTCAAAATCTCTAACTCGCATTTGATGCAGTTCAGTGAGGAAAACCGCGGTACGGCCATGCTTCAGAGTCATCTTCCACAACAACCCCTCACGTGCTCTCTAAAGATTTCCAGTCACTGAACAAACGAAGGCGAGCATGCGATTTGAACTTCATTACAACAGCACGCGAGTACAACACATACAACAGGATAACGAAGTCAGCTTATTATCAGAAAATATTCTCGCGTTTACAGTTTCATATTATATTACACTTCTTAATTCTGCTAGTAACCTAAGGGGCAAAGTCACCTTAAATCTGCGCTGTGAAAATTCATCTCAGTAAATTAACGAAAGACACGAAATAAAAATTTGGAATTTTTAAAAAATAAATCAATGCGTGAATGTGTGCATGATGGTAGACAAGAATGTGTTTTTCTATATTCGAGGGAAAATGACGTCTTGATGACAATTTAGACATGCTGACCTCGAAAATTAAATAAACCTCTTTTTCAAGCATTTTAATGGCTTTTTATTAACTTACCTCCGTTACGTTGGAAACTTCTAAGGAAGGACACGGCTGTTCCGCACTTTGGTGGCAGCGGACTCAGTCGAGCGGAGCGTGGGGCGTCGGTCCGCAACGAGTTGTATATTCCTGGAACCCGTCGCTACACGAAGTAGCCGCATTTTCCGCCTGATATCGGGGACGCCCGTCTGTAGACATTAGACGTTTTCGTACCAAATTTTAGTTGCTCTTCATATACCAGCAATGAATGAACAATGGATACATGCATTTCAATATTAGGGACTATTTAGTAACAGAACCTTCACGTCACAATTTCAAATACAGTGGACTACGCATATTTTTATCACTTCTGGCCGCAGATAATCTGATGGCATTAACCGATTGATAACAATATTTTTTTAAAATTTTTTTTTCCATCTGCTCGACCAGGAGGCCCTATAGAGTTTGTGAATACATATACAGAAGTCTTGGAAAAAATTCCTAAGTTGGTAGAGTGTCTTACTCAGATGTTAACAATCACACAGAAGAGTGTGTGTGAGAGAGAGAGAGAAAAGATTTTATGAGGAGAGTAATAGCGGGTTAATTGTGTATGATGTTAGGGTTTAGTGGGGATATTACAGATGGGTAGTGTGAGATGACATGAAGGGAGTATTAAATCACGGGGGGGGGTCTAAAGATATCTTGGGGAAAACGAGATTTAATTCTGTTAGGAGTATTGGCTTGTTGACCAAGGTGAAAAAAGGAGGCGCTTCGACAAGATGGGAGAAGTGAATAAATTTAGAAGGTAAGTTTATTAAATAGTCAGAAACATAAGGCATTTGAAGTTCTCGATGGATTTGACTGTTAAGGATATACCAGGGGGCATTAAGAAGTTTGCGAAGGCATTTATTTTCAAACACTGATTGATAACAATAGGCGAAATGTTCTAATTGAATTTTAGCAAATGGAAAAGAAATCTTCATCAAATAGTTTACTACGGGGAACACGTCCATTTATAATATATTCCTTTGTGGTATCACCGAGAAAAAAATTATTTAGGCAATCATATTACAGAGATACAAATAATATTACATGTTAGACACATTTTCTATAATGTAGAAAAGTTCTCTATTCAAGTCTGTTTCTGGTTTCCTCTGAGGATTCCATTAATTTAAAGCTCATACTCACAGTGTTTCATGAAAATAATTGACCTGTGTTAAACACCGCTTCGCAATATTTCTAGTGCCTGCCTTATTTCAACCGTTGTTAGAGGTTGAGACGTTTCCACAGCATCATCGCAATTTTCTTCTTCTCCACATACTCCTGCTGCCACTTGTGAGTTTGTAGAAGTGACGATTTCACATATCGCGACCTTAAAGTAAAAGGTTCTATCTGCACCGCAGTAATTTTACAGGAGAGCATTTTAAAGTTTTGTCCCTCTCTAAAACAAAAACTATTTTATTAAATGTATTGAAACTTTGTCAGTGTACTTGACATCCAAGCACAAAACTGTAGACTGATAATTATTCTAAAAGCATTGTAACTTTGGTAGAAACCAAGACCCTACTTTTACAGATAGAACCTTTTTACTCTCAATATGCATTTTCAAGTTCGAGCAAAAAGGTTCTATATCTTTGTTGGTAGGATAAATTGACTGGTATATTACTTAAATAATTGCAAATATACATGTAACTGTATCATTTATTAAATTTTAAAGAATTCAAAGAAATGTGCTTACATTTTAGTAAAAATCTTATTTAGAGTACTCAATTTTAATTTCATGTCATTACTTAGACTTAGCCAACTAGAAGTGGAAAAAGTAACCTATTGTAAAATTACTGAATTACCACTTATATTTGAAATGATATATTACAAACATATTAAGTAAAATGTCGCGTAGCCATAATATTATTTTGTTTTAAGCAATCTGTGGAAGTAGGTTTGATCCAGAGTTGGCATCCATTTCAACATGTATGCTAAATCGGCTACCTTTTCCTTATTTAAAAACTTCTCTTTCTCAACGTACGTTTGCACAGGCGGATAGATGGAAGAGAACTTTTCGCCACCCATCTTGTAGAAATGTATGGTCGCACACTTTACGGTGGAAAAATTGTGAATCAGAATGTTTAATTTTATACTCTACTTCCGCTAGTCTTTGAGTGAATTTTAATTGCGGAAACTCGGAAGAAAGGTATTTATTAAAAGAAGATGTTTGCTGCTTTTATGGAAATCTTTAAAATGCATTGTTTTCATCTGAATAATATTAAGTGGCCTTTTTTCTATTTACTGCCAAATGTATCGGCATGAAAGAAAACGGTGACCAGAATTCACTAACTCTCAGAGCTTTCTCTATCTGGTAATGAACATTGTGTACTTCCTGAATACACAAGTGACCAGCATTAGAGTATTTCAAAACTATATCATCGATTTGTGGGTGTTTTTTTAGAAAGTCCTTATTGCCAGAGACATCATCTGATTATTGTTTGGGGTACACCTGCTGTCGCCTCCACATTATAATATGGTTTACTTTAGGTGAGTTTTGAATATTTTTTTCCAAAATTTGGGGAAACGGCATTTGCAATGTCATTTCCAGAATGGACTGTGTCAATTTCTGTTCAAAATTGCGCAATTACATCTTTGGTTGGGAAAACATGAACTGTCATGTTAAATAAATTTAATTTTCTCATATAGAAGAAAATACTTGTTTGCTCTCGGAATTCCTATCACATTTTTTAAATGAAAGGGCACTACAATTGTGTGTTCATCTTTGATCTTATGATCTTCCTCACTTTCCTTTCTCCTGTTTTCCGTGTTATCTAGGTTTTCGGTGTATTTTAATTTTAAATCATTAGAAATATTATTTTCCTACTCATTAATTCTGTATTCGCATCTGTCCGCTTTTGGCTGAAAGGAAATCCAAATTAAATTCTTCATTAAAATATCCGATATATAGGTAATTTTACAAATTGACATCTTTCGTGTACACAACATTCCTTGTAGAGGACGTACGTTTTCGTGATATTTAAGTTGGAGGCGAGGCACTCCGTAGTAGTACTAGGTCTACAATAGTGACTGTTTTAGGGAAAGATTAAATGATATGCCCTCACTCTGTCTTTCACGTCTTTTGGTTTTTATTCTTAGTTTTGCTACCCTCAATCGTCCAATTTTGGTGTTCCTGTTACTTTATCTTTGTGTAATGTGCATTATTTATCATCGTCCTGGCTTATAGAAAGTGTGTTGAGGTAGAACTTCTTACACACAATAATTTCTTTATTTGAAACATAAACTGTAAACGAAGGTTAAGAAGGTTTAGAAGTTTTTTCGAAGGTTTAGAACATTTTCTGTTGGATTTCTTTTTTCTTGGAAAGGATCTAATGTCCTCAGTATGTAGCTGACCTTTTCAGAATGAGTTTCCAATTTGTAAAACGAAATAAATAATCTCTATTGCTCTTCTGGAGTGACATTAGAGTGCAGTTGTGACGACCAAAATTTCCACAATTTGTAGTTTTGTTAAATTGTTAAGCTTGATGATCTTGCCTCTGTAATTTAAATGTTCTAAGCCAGCTTGATGTTTCTTCGACCCTTGCACTTTATTCCAATTCTTCTTATTACACGATGCCACCCAGATGCGAAAACTTACAGCCACAACACAGCGAGATATTGAGTTCTTAAAACGGATTGAGTCTACTAGATACATGTGCCCCTAACGAAGGGTTAACAATACATTTACGTATTAACCGAAAAGAAGTAAAATCTTAATAATCCGGGTTGTAAACAGGATTTACAGCTTACCAATTTTATAATATTATATCAACATGTGAAGTGGAGTACAAATAGTTCGTGTCGCATACCTATAAATTCGTTGATTTAGCAAGACATTCACTCAGGCGTCGTAAGGAATATCCAAATGCCCAATTTTGCCGAACTATTATAAATTCTGGATGTTACCAATTAAACCCGATAAGAATAAATAGTTCGATATTTATAAAAATATGTTTATCTCCTTGCAGAACTGTTTTTGCTTTAACACAAACAGTGCTTACAGCACTGTTTTGCCTCGGTGTCTCGTCTTCTTCAGTACTTGCTTGCCGCCATTAGGATCGTATTTAGAACAAGAATGCTCAAAAACAGCAACTTCAATTTCACTTTCACACCACATTGCAATTAAATCTGCTTCTCAAAAGATCTTACAATTCTTGGACACTTTGCTCAGCCAACAAGAATAATGTCCACATACATGTAACAGATTGGTTTGCCCGGTGAAGCAGATAGAACCTTTTTTCCCGAACTTGAACATACGTTTTGCAGATAGAACCATTTTACCTTATCTGTATCTCAGAAACTAAGCTTCGTAGATGAATATAACTTAGAGGTTATGTAAATCTCATCGCTACCATTACAAATATAACATAAAGTCATTTTGGAAAAAATGTTAGATAGAACCTTTTTACTTTAAGGTCGCGATATGTCACCTTCTGTCTGTAAGCAGATATTGTGATGTTTTCACCCACAGTCATCCATCCATTCCTTTCCCATCATATTCAGGCACATGATTTCTTTACGTTGTGATGTTTCTCTTGAAAAAAAACGTGATGGAAACAGTTGTGAATTGTACCACAGACACTTTATACCATGACATAACTAAAAGGACATCAAGAACATTGATCTTCTTAAAAGATCATTATCATGTGTCTTTTTCATGTTCTCAAGAATTCTTGCGCGTACTCATGGCGATAACACACCTTCACAGGTGTTGCACACACAATCGGGAGAAAAATCAGAAATAATTTTTGCCCATTGCTCTTCCAACGATCTCTCAACAGCTGTCGGATCAGCGTCATTCTTTTTTCATGCAATTGTTTGCAGATGACATTTTTTCCCAACTATGAAACCGTCCTTCTGGTTGCTACAAATTCTTCCTTCCCCATTTTCTTAGCAAGCTCCTCTGCTTTGACGCATCAGAGAGCCATCACACGAGCACCTTTTTCACGAACATTAGTGAACCACATTCTTACAGCAAGGTCAATCTTGCCTTTCCCAACACTATTTCTCTTTCATTGTAAGTTTTTGTTTCTTCTGTGCCACCTGAAGAATATGCGTTTCTATTCTTTAAAAGTTTCCACAGAAAGTTTGAGAAATTTGTAGCTGCACTGTTGCATTACGTTGACTCATTTTAGACAAACTACCATAACTTTCAATATAGAAACTTTCTCATCAATTGTCAAGTCCTTACGTTTAGGCCAACTTTCACACTGGCTATCACTGCAGTTTAACTTCACAAACGAATGGGAACTGACGGCTTTCGTGAACCGCATTGAATTTTGGAAGACTACCTGTGAGAGCGGAAACACGATCAAGGCTTCGGCCAGCAGGTGATTTTTAGAACAGCACGAGGGAAAGTGACACTGCATGCGCCAGTAGCGAAAATTATTGTTGATCGTTATTCTCGAGTCGTGAGCCTTGATGGCTCAAACTGAAGTGTGTTTCAAACAATGATAACATAAAACGAATTCTGAACCCAATAAACGACGTTTCTAATGTTGTAATATTAGTCCCGGCTGGACAGCATAAATTGATAACAGTAAAACAATGATAACATTAACCGTGATTACAATAAGACGCGTCCACTTTAGTTATAATTTGAAAATATTAAAACTAATCTACTTGTGTCACCATTTAGTGTTATTTGCAGAGAATTAACCGATATTATATATATATATATATATATAATATATATATATATTAACCGTAGCGTCATGCACGCTCAAACGCGCAAGCGGTAGCATTCCGCCGGATGTAGAACAATAGGCTGCCAATCTGGGAGGTGACGCGCAATGACGCATCGGGTTTACCGAGCTAGGGGACGCGCCGTCCTCAGGTGCTGGGACGGGTCAACGTGGCGGTGGGCGACGCCATGGCGCCTTTAAAAGCCGGGTGACGGACGGCCTCTTTCTTTCTGTTGTTCGAGCTGTGTAAGCGGGTAGGCTTGTGCAGAGGCTGTGCGACTGGCACGCGGAGCGGAAGCCGCATTAGTTTGTCGTTAGTTGTGAGACATGTATGTTTGTCTCGGTCGTGCAGAGCGGGGCAGGGACACCGAGGGGAAATGTTTTGTTTGGGCGGTGTGGTAGCCGCACTGTAAATATCACTTCTTGTGTGGGGGCTCTAGTTATTTAGGTTCGTAGAAGACAGTTGAATGTGTTTTACGACTTCGTCATTGTTTTTAGTTAATAAACCAACTGTTTACTCTACCCACCCTCGTCTGTGTTCTAAGTACATCCGTATGACGCCACAATACGATAGTACAACAACTTGAATTATATACAGGTTTCTAGTCTTCTTTGCCTATTGTATATTTTTGGTACATTTAACATCAGGTTTCATTTTTTTCTTTAACTGTTCCTTTTTTGGTTTAAATAGCGGTATTTCCATACAGTGTGAATTTTAATAAAAGCGACAAAACTACAGGGATCTATTGCAGATTGGGAAGATAGGAAGAAAAGGTCCTATGAAAACGTGTCCGGAAATACATCGTTTGCACGGCATGTAACACGAAGAAATGCATTGATAGATGGCACCGCCGACGAATTACATAACTTTCCCTGACCACGTTGTATTAGTTGTCTTGTGTTTTGTAGATAATGTACAGAAGCAGCATACTGTAAGAAGCAGAATGGTAATATTATTAAAATGAAACAAAATACGTAGTTTTAGGTAAAACACAAAAATATTAATACCAAAATATGAAAAAAATGTAGAATAAAAATGGTTTTAATTTATTCAGTTTGTCTTATAAACTCATTTCGAATGCAGGTATCATGTTCCTGGGACCGAATTTGTTGGAGCTCTACAGTTAGTGTGAAAAACCCGCCACCTTCCGGACTCGAACCCAGGGACCTCTCGGTTGCAGCCGCTGCAGAGGCTAAAGACAACGCTAGCTCTGAGAAAGCTCAACCGATGTGTGTCCCGTGTAGTATTAAAATAAAATATATGAATATTTATATTTATTGTATAATTATTTTATTTCATTGATGCACTCAACTTTCATGTAAATTTTACAAACATTTTGAACAATACATAATACCTAATTAATAAATTCCTAGATCTTACCCATCGGCTGGATTAATCTTATCGTGAAAGTTCAGGAATAGACGTTGAGACATTTTACTTCGTTAAAACATTCTCTGTGTGCAGTGCATTTCATTGTATTCAACAGCTGGGCTGTTCATCCTTTCATGCATTTAGGAATCCTTCGAGTTCATGGCTTCTTTGAAGGAATCTCATGTTTAGGCAGCAGAAAAAATAGTTGGACAAAAGCTTCTTTATACCCAAATTTGCAAAATTATTTTTAGATTTTTATTCAATTTTAATGCAACCATTTTAATAAGAAAATTAATAGTGAGATAACGAGTAGGTTTTGTTTTATTTATTGTCTAGAATAGAAATTGTAAATAACTAACAGGAGAAACAATATTTTAAATGATAACTAATTAAAAGAAAATTTTACATCTAATTTAAATTAATACTGGTATTTTTACTTTAATATTGCATTTATCTAATATTTCAATAACAGTCCACTACCGCGCTCCTACATGAAAAATTCCTTGCAAATATGATTCGATTTTACGTGTTTAGACTGAATAAATAGTGATCTGACCACTTGCGGAAACCCTGTCAACGTTGCAGTGAAAGCAGGTAAGACCCCTGTTTACAGTATATTACCTTCTTGTTACTAGCAACACTAATGTTTGGAAAGTATACGATATACACAAGAGCAAACAAACCTGAAACATTCCCCAGTGTAAAAGCCTGCTCTATTCTAAATTTCTTCCCATGCAAGCATAACCGGTAATCTTCTTTAAGTTCTTGATCCTATCAAAGACTATGACTCACCGAATCCTTTCAGTAAGAAGGCAGACACCATATCGAGCTAGCCTGCCTACTGAACTGCGTTACACCTAACAGAATGCTTGCTTACCTAACAAATTATTATTATATATAATTGTTATAATTGTTAATTACACTCTCGCATACTACTCACGAGAATATTGTAATGCTGCAATGAAAAACGGAGATTAAGACAGAAAAATGCGTTTTGTGGGCACCTGACACTGCAAAAACGGATAATTCTTGCTTCTGTATTAGTAAGTTTTCTGTTTCACATGTTCATATAATATTTTCGGCATACAAACTGGAAACTGCACCTCATCAGAACTATCATGGGTAATCGTGGCTTGTATCGTGTTCAATAAACTCATCTGATCACAATTAATGGAATTTTTTTCCAATTGAGGCGGCAATTTTCCCACGATAGTTCAGTCAAGTGGTGCTCAAAGAGGCCTGTTTCCAGGCAAACCTTCTGGTTTCTTTTTAAGCGGTTCTATATGTACTTTCGGATGCTGAATCCAAATTTTGCTTGCCACATCGAGAAAAGTCTGTTTCACAGTGAAAATCGCAAAAAATCTTAAAATTTTGAATTTCTTTTCAGTTTTTTGCTTATGTTTCGAAAACTATGGACGAGTGAACGAGCAAGTGTAATACGTTTAAATTATTATTTATTGACTTGCAAAGCATAAATAAAGTTTTTTTACATGAAAATACTCCATGTGGGTCCACGATAAGCTATTTCTTCAATTAATTACATTATCTGTAGAAAAATATAAACATTTATAGCAATTTGTAAACTCTATTGTATTTTGTGAGTGGAAGTGCTTCAAATGATTTCATATGAAGATTTTCGAAAACTCAAAAAGTTTCTGTGAAAACGAGCTTCGAATTGCGAATTCACTGTATCGCTTACACACCATTTTCTTAAAAAAGGTTCCAAATTTTTCAAAAAAAATCCCTTTAGAATGAGGTTTTACTGTTCTACAATATTCTTAAAATAATCTTTCCGTTCTACTATTAGGAAACGGAAAAATTAAGAAAATATCAAAAAATGTACTTCGGGCGGCGATAGATGGCAGCTTGCAAGAGTATGTGTAAAGTCCGAATAGCTAGCCGAGACCAGAGGAAATAGAAAACTAATACGGGAAAGTCTGTGCCATTCTGCAGCACTTCTAGTTCAATATCTATAGCCCACTAAACATGGATTCTGACTGCTTCGTGTTGGAGGAAGTAATGTACTGTATGTAGAGATAATATTTATGAATTTTTTCGAGACCAGGACTCGGCAATACGTTTTTCTGTCGTAAATTCAGTTTTCCGCTGCACCATTAAAATGCTTTCTTTTCTTACGAAGTAAGTGCGAGTAAGCCAAATCCACTTTTTGGAAGGGGTCTTCAGAGGCCCACGTGATTTTCTGCCAAAAATCTCCGTTTCCTGCTGGAGCATCACAATACTTACTCCCTACTCTCTCTACTGCATACGCAGTATACCAGAATGTGTATTTACATGGTTAACCCATTTATGCCCAGAACGTTTTCAGTCTAATTTCTTTCAAAATTTGATATCACGCTTCTTTTAGTTTTGTGAACGCGTATGAAAAGAACATTTCGATAGAAAATAATTAGAAACTGTTTTTTCTGGAATGGAATTATTAAAGACAAATATTTGATAATCTAACGAAGTGTGGACGATTTTTCTAAGTGGGTCGTTAACGAGAGACTTACGCCCATATTCTCAATACCGTGTAATACGAGAATTATCGTCGAGTCCAGATAATTCGCGAATCAAAGCAAAAATCCTTATTCACGAGTCAGGATCGGTTGCGATTCGCGGATTAGACACCCCGATTTCGATCCGTGGGTTATACCTCCGATTTCGGCGTATAATTCGCGAATTGCACTTGGTTGCCATTGACGACCCTGTTAAACAATACAGGCGACTCCGCCAAGTACGATTTGTTTGCTGTTGAGTTTATGGAATGCGTTTGAAATAAAGAGAGACCCTTCTATTTGCTTCCCTTCCGTCATCAGTAATATAAATCATCTGAGTAGTCAGTTACATGCTGAATAATTTTGAATAATAATATTGTTTCTAATAATGGGTTCAGCAATTATCGTATTTAATATTATATAATTTGGTCTTATCATTCTATCAGTGTGGGTTATTTTTAATAAAATCACATTATTAGCTTTTGCTTTCAATTAAAGGTATGGTCATAGTTTATCTTACATTCATCTATTAGAATACCTTTTTTAATTTTCACATTCACTGTAGGAGATCATCAGAAATATATACTTGCAACACCCAAAAACAGTGTAGATAGTGTTAACATAATCAGGCAAATAAATGGTCAAGGAATTTCAAGTTAAATATTTGAATAAACCATAAATTCAAATAAATTGAAATGGATTACAAGGGTTTAAAGAAAGAATACAATAACAATTAGACAAAAATGCTACTAAGTAGATCCTTGTTTAAATTGAATTATAAGTTTTTTCATTTGAAGTAAATAAATAAAAACTGAATGCAATTAACAAATATTTTTATTTCATTAATGTACAATATTGAAACAGAAACTTTTCTGGTAAGTAAATGATAATTTTCACAAATTTAATGCCCAAATACAGGAATATTACTGAACCCTAAGTTATAAACACAATAAACAAAAATAAAAAAGAAGAGACATAGCAAAATATGCTGAATGGTTTCAATGTAATGAATATTTATTTCTTTGCTATTTGCTTCTTTGCATTTGGAGAACAAATATAAAATCTCAAATTGCTAAAAACAAACAAATAAAGGATGTAGTCCATATTTGATTCCATTACTAATTTAACCTGTAGACAAAATTTAATTTTTTTAAAGAATGAATTGTTCGTTCTTCATATCTTGATAATATTCAAATTTTAGGTAGATAAACATTACATCCTCAACTCATGTTCATTCATAAATTCAAATTCTTCTTGATGCTTTAAGAATGTGGAATCCTTCAGGTACTGTTTGCATTCCTGGGAAGTAGATACCATTCTCATAATTTCTGGTCCCTCTCGCAGCTGCTGGTACTGGTTATCTGTCTCTGGCATTTCCTATTTGGAAATAAAATATTCATTTTGAAGGATATCTTTATGAGTTGCTTTTTCTAAATATGAATATTATTGCATAAAGAAAGGTTCCATTCATTGTAGACAATCAGGTGATAATAAAATATATTTCATACAAAGTTGAAATTTGTACATAAAACAAAGTTGGAGTTTTTACAATGTTTCAGAGATAATATGTCTCCATCATCACAAATCATTTGTCTCCATCACATGTCAATCACAATCACATGTCTCCATCACAAATCATTTGTCTCCATCGTCAGGTACTTTTTGGCTTATATCTCCGCATATATGTCCGCAGGGTCCTTGATGGTCAATTGCGACAAAAAAAATTATCAAAAACCAACGTTTAAATCTGTGAATAAATTGAAGACTTTGGGGGCAATAACATGCTCCCACATTTCACATGAAATTGAGATATTAGTGTATTTCTACGTCCCATAGATGTATCTAGATGTTGGGATTTTATTTTAAAGATTTGCCGAAGATGGCAGTGTAATTCACAAATAATGCTCTTTATCCCAAAGAGTGGAATGCAATGTCTAAACCTTTACTGTCCGTTTTCGCAAAACTTACGTATAGTGGCATAGCATTGTAGCGATTCCGCTCAAATACCAAAAGTTGGCGAGATCAGCCGCTCGATTGCGCTGCCCTACGAGCTCCCCCCCTGTTCCCTTATCAACTGTCGCTGGCGGGGAGGTGAGGGGAGGGGTAGCTGTGGCTCTTACGAGGAAAAAAAAGAAGGGAGTCTAACGGAGTCAACGGTCGGAGTCGGACGCGAATAGTGCGAAACTTTCATGTGCCTGTTACAATGGGACGAGAGATTATCGGACCATTACGTCGCGCGATTGAGAGTAAATGTTTCTCAGTGCTAGTGATTGAATAGGCAACGGAGATAAACTATTCGTGCAAAACACCAATAGGTAACTTGTGTACAGTTACGTGGCGCATGTAAGAGACTCTA
>JAHLJT010008199.1:15000-20000 GCA_031308135.1 Acheta domesticus
CCCCCCCTCCCCCCCCCCCCCCCCCCCTCCCCCCCCCCCCCCCCCCCCCCCCCCCCCCCCCCCCCCCCCCCCCCCCCCCCCCCCCCCCCCCCCCCCCCCCCCCCCCCCCCCCTCCCCCCCCCCCCCCCCCCCCCCCCCCCCCCCCCCCCCCCCCCCCCCCCCCCCCCCCCCCCCCCCCCCCCCCTCCCCCCCCCCCCCCCCCCCCCCCCCCCCCCCCCCCCCCCCCCCCCCCCCCCCCCCCCCCCCCCCCCCCCCCTCCCCCCCCCCCCCCCCCCCCCCCCCCCCCCCCCCCCCCCCCCCCCCCCCCCCCCCCCCCCCCCCTCCCCCCCCCCCCCCCCCCCCCCCCCCCCCCCTCCCCCCCCCCCCCCCCCCCCCCCCCCTCCCCCCCCCCCCCCCCCCCCCCCCCCCCCCCCCCCCCCCCCCCCCCCCCCCCCCCCCCCCCCCCCCCCCCCCCCCCCCCCCTCCCCCCCCCCCCCCCCCCCCCCCCCCCCCCCCCCCCCCCCCCCCCCCCCCCCCCCCCCCCCCCCTCCCCCCCCCCCCCCTCCCCCCCCCCCCCCCCCCCCCCCCCCCCCCCCCCCCCCCCCCCCTCCCCCCCCCCCCCCCCCCCCCCCCCCCCCCCCCCCTCCCCCCCCCCCCCCCCCCCCCCCCCCCCCCCCCCCCCCCTCCCCCCCCCCCCCCCCCCCCCCCCCCCCCCTCCCCCCCCCCCCCCCCCCCCCCCCCCCCCCCCCCCCCCCCCCCCCCCCCCCCCCCCCCCCCCCCCCCCCCCCCCCCCCCCCCCCCCCCCCCCCCCCCCCCCCCCTCCCCCCCCCCCCCCCCCCCCCCCCCCCCCCCCCCCCCCCCCCCCCCCCCCCCCCCTCCCCCCCCCCCCCCCCCCCCCCCCCCCCCCCCCCCCCTCCCCCCCCCCCCCCCCCCCCCCCCCCCCCCCCTCCCCCCCCCCCCCCCCCCCCCCCCTCCCCCCCCCCCCCCCCTCCCCCCCCCCCCCCCCTCCCCCCCCCCCCCCCCCCCCCCCCCCCCCCCCCCCTCCCCCCCCCCCCCCCCCCCCCCCCCCCCCCCCCCCCCCCCCCCCCCTCCCCCCCCCCCCCCCCCCCCCCCCCCCTCCCCCCCCCCCCCCCCCCCCCCCCCCTCCCCCCCCCCCCCCCCCCCCCCTCCCCCCCCCCCCCCCCCCCCCCCCCCCCCCCTCCCCCCCCCCCCCCCCCCCCCCCCCCCCCCCCCCCCCCCCCCCCCCCCCCCCCCCCCCCTCCCCCCCCCCCCCCCCCCCCCCCCCCCCCCCCCTCCCCCCCCCCCCCCCCCCCCCCCCCCCCCCCCCCCCCCCCCCCCCCCCCCCCCCCCCCCCCCCCCCCCCCCTCCCCCCCCCCCCCCCCCCCCCCCCCCCCCCCCCCCCCCCTCCCCCCCCCCCCCCCCCCCCCCCCCCCCCCCCCCCCCCCCCCCCCCCCTCCCCCCCCCCCCCCCCCTCCCCCCCCCCCCCCCCCCCCCCCCCCCCCCCCCCCCCCCCCCCCCCCCCCCCCCCCCCCCCCCTCCCCCCCCCCCCCCCCCCCTCCCCCCCCCCCCCCCCCCCCCCCCCCCCCCCCCCCCCCCCTCCCCCCCCCCCCCCCCCCCCCCCCCCCCCCCCCTCCCCCCCCCCCCCCCCCCCCCCCCCCCTCCCCCCCCCCCCCCCCCCCCCCCCCCCCTCCCCCCCCCCCCCCCCCCCCCCCCCCCCCCCCCCCCCCCCCCCCCCCCCCCCCCTCCCCCCCCCCCCCCCCCCCCCCCCCCCCCCCCCCCCCCCCCCCCCCCCCCCCCCCCCCTCCCCCCCCCCCCCCCCCCCCCCCCCCCCCCTCCCCCCCCCCCCCCCCCCCCCCCCCTCCCCCCCCCCCCCCCCCCCCCCCCCTCCCCCCCCCCCCCCCCCCCCCCTCCCCCCCCCCCCCCCCCCCCCCCCCCCCCCCCCCCCCCCCCCCCCCCCCCCCCCCTCCCCCCCCCCCCCCCCCCCCCCCCTCCCCCCCCCCCCCCCCCCCCCCCCCCCCCCCCCCCCCCCCCCCCCCCCCCCCCCCCCTCCCCCCCCCCCCCCCCCCCCCCTCCCCCCCCCCCCCCCCCCCCCTCCCCCCCCCCCCCCCCCCCCCCCCCCCCCCCTCCCCCCCCCCCCCCCCCCCCCCTCCCCCCCCCCCCCCCCCCCCCCCCCCCCCCCCCCCCCCCCCCCTCCCCCCCCCCCCCCCCCCCCCCCCCCCCCCCCCCCCCCCCTCCCCCCCCCCCCCCCCCCCCCCCCCCCCCCCCTCCCCCCCCCCCCCCCCCCCTCCCCCCCCCCCCCCCCCCCCCCTCCCCCCCCCCCCCCCCCCCCCCCCCCCCCCCCCCCCCCCCCCCCTCCCCCCCCCCCCCCCCCCCCCCCCCCCCCCCCTCCCCCCCCCCCCCCCCCCCCCCCCTCCCCCCCCCCCCCCCCCCCCCCCCCCCCCCCCCCCCCCCCCCCCCCCCCCCCCCCCCCCCCCCCCCCCCCCCCCCCCCCCCCCCCTCCCCCCCCCCCCCCCCCCCCCCCCCCCCCCCCCCCTCCCCCCCCCCCCCCCCCCCCCCCCCCCCCCCCCCCTCCCCCCCCCCCCCCCCCTCCCCCCCCCCCCCCCCCCCCCCCCCCCCCCCCCCCCCCCCCCTCCCCCCCCCCCCCCCCCCCCCCCCCCCCCCCCTCCCCCCCCCCCCCCCCCCCCCCCCCCCCCCCCCCCCTCCCCCCCCCCCCCCCCCCCCCCCCCCCCCCCTCCCCCCCCCCCCCCCCCCCCTCCCCCCCCCCCCCCCCCCCCCCCCCCCCCCCCCCCCCCTCCCCCCCCCCCCCCCCCCCCCCCCCCCCCCCCCCCTCCCCCCCCCCCCCCCCCCCCCCCCCCCCCCCCCCCCCCCCCCCCCCCCCCCCCCCCCCCCCCCCCCTCCCCCCCCCCCCCCCCCCCCCCCCCCCCCCCCCCCCCCCTCCCCCCCCCCCCCCCCCCCCCCCCTCCCCCCCCCCCCCCCCCCCCCCCTCCCCCCCCCCCCCCCCCCCCCCCCCCCCCCCCCCTCCCCCCCCCCCCCCCCCCCCCCCCCCCCCCCTCCCCCCCCCCCCCCCCCCCCCCCCCCCCCCCCCCCCCCCCCCCCCCCCCTCCCCCCCCCCCCCCCCCCCCCCCCCCCCCCCCCCCCCCCTCCCCCCCCCCCCCCCCCCCCCCCCCCCCCCCCCTCCCCCCCCCCCCCCCCCCCCCCCCCCCCCCCCCCCCCCCTCCCCCCCCCCCCCCCCCCCCCCCCCCCCCCCCCCCCCCCCCCCCCCCCCCCCCTCCCCCCCCCCCCCCCCCCCCCCCCCCCCCCCCCCCCCCCCCCCCCCCCCTCCCCCCCCCCCTCCCCCCCCCCCCCCCCCCCCCCCCCCCCCCCCCCCTCCCCCCCCCCCCCCCCTCCCCCCCCCCCCCCCCCCCCCCCCCCCCCCCCCCCCCCCCCCCCCCCCCCCCCCCCCCCCTCCCCCCCCCCCCCCCCCCCCCCCCCCCCCCCCCCCCCCTCCCCCCCCCCCCCCCCCCCCCCCCCCTCCCCCCCCCCCCCCCCCCCTCCCCCCCCCCCCCCCCCCCCCCCCCCCCCCCCCCCCCCCCCCCCCCCCCCCCCCCCCCCCCCCCCCCCCCCCCCCCCCCCCCCCCCCCCCCCCCCCCCCCCCCCCCCCCCCCCCCCCCCCCCCCCCCCCCCCCCCCCCCCCCCCCCCCCCCCCCCCCCCCCCCCCCCCCCCCCCCCCCCCCCCCCCCCCCCCCTCCCCCCCCCCCCCCCCCCCCCCCCCCCCCCCCCCCCCTCCCCCCCCCCCCCCCCCCCCCCCCCCCCCCCCCCCCCCCCCCCCCCCCCTCCCCCCCCCCCCCCCCCCCCCCCCCCCCCCCCCCCCCCCCCCCCCCCCCCCCCCCCCCTCCCCCCCCCCCCCCCCCCCCCCCCCCCCCCCCCCCCCCCCCCCCCCCCCCCCCCCCTCCCCCCCCCCCCCCCCTCCCCCCCCCCCCCCCCCCCCCCCCCCCCCCCCCCCCCCCCCCCCCCCCCCCCCCCCCCCCCCCCCTCCCCCCCCCCCCCCCCCCCCCCCCCTCCCCCCCCCCCCCCCCCCCCCCCCCCCCCCCCCCCCCTCCCCCCCCCCCCCCCCCTCCCCCCCCCCCCCCCCCCCCCCCCCCCCCCCCCCCCCCTCCCCCCCCCCCCCCCCCCCCCCCCCCCCCCCCCCCCCCCCCCCCCCCCCCCCCCCCCCCCTCCCCCCCCCCCCCCCCCCCCCCCCCCCCCCCCCCCCCCCCCCCCCCCCCCTCCCCCCCCCCCCCCCCCCCCCCCCCCCTCCCCCCCCCCCCCCCCCCCCCCCCCCCCCCCCCCCCCCCCCCCCCCCCCCCCCCCCCCCCCCCCCCCCCCCCTCCCCCCCCCCCCCCCCCCCCCCCCCCCCCCCCCCCCCCCCCCCCCCCCCCCCCCTCCCCCCCCCCCCCCCCCCCCCCCCCCCCCCCCCCCCCCCCCCCCCCCCCCCCCCCCCCCCCCCCCCCCCCCCCCCTCCCCCCCCCCCCCCCCCCCCCCCCCCCCCCCCCCCCCCCCCCCCCCCCCCCCCCCCCCCCCCCCCCCCCCCCCCCCCCCCCCCCCCCCCCCCCCCCCCCCCCCCCCCCCCCCCCCCCCCCCCCCCCCCCCCCCCCCCCCCCCCCCCCCCCCTCCCCCCCCCCCCCCCCCCCCCCCCCCCCCCCCCCCCCCCCCCCCCCCCCCCCCCCCCCCCCCCCCCCCCCCCCCCCCCCCCTCCCCCCCCCCCCCCCCCCCCCCCCCCCCCCCCCCCCCCCCCCTCCCCCCCCCCCCCCCCCCCCCCCCCCCCCCCCCCCCCCTCCCCCCCCCCCCCCCCTCCCCCCCCCCCCCCCCCCCCCTCCCCCCCCCCCCCCCCCCCCCCCCCCCCCCCCCCCCCCCCCCCCCCCCCCCCCTCCCCCCCCCCCCCTCCCCCCCCCCCCCCCCCCCCCCCCCCCCCCCCCCCCCCCCCCCCCCCCCCCCCCCCCTCCCCCCCCCCCCCCCCCCCCCCCCCCCCCCCCTCCCCCCCCCCCCCCCCCCCCCCCCCCCCC
>JAHLJT010008199.1:47500-87500 GCA_031308135.1 Acheta domesticus
CCCCCCCCCCCCTCCCCCCCCCCCCCCCCCCCCCCCCCCCCCCCCCCCCCCCCCCCCCCCCCCCCCCCCCCCCCCCCCCCCCCCCCCCCCCCCCCCCCCCCCCCCCCCCCCCCCCCCCCCCCCCCCCCCCCCCCCCCCCCCCCCCCCCCCCCCCCCCCCCCCCCCCCCCCCTCCCCCCCCCCCCCCCCCCCCCCCCCCCCCCCCCCCCCCCCCCCCCCCCCCCCCCCCCCCCCCCCCCCCCCCCCCCCCCCCCCCCCCCCCCCCCCCCCCCCCCCCCCCCCCCCCCCCCCCCCCCCCCCCCCCCCCCCCCCCCCCCCCCCCCCCCCCCCCCCCCCCCCCCCCCCCCCCCCCCCCCCCCCCCCCCCCCCCCCCCCCCCCCCCCCCCCCCCCCCCCCCCCCCCCCCCCCCCCCCCCCCCCCCCCCCCCCCCCCCCCCCCCCCCCCCCCCCCCCCCCCCCCCCCCCCCCCCCCCCCCCCCCCCCCCCCCCCCCCCCCCCCCCCCCCCCCCCCCCCCCCCCCCCCCCCCCCCCCCCCCCCCCCCCCCCCCCCCCCCCCCACCCCCCCCCCCCCCCCCCCCCCCCCCCCCCCCCCCCCCCCCCCCCCCCCCCCCCCCCCCCCCCCCCCCCCCCCCCCCCCCCCCCCCCCCCCCCCCCCCCCCCCCCCCCCCCCCCCCCCCCCCCCCCCCCCCCCCCCCCCCCCCCCCCCCCCCCCCCCCCCCCCCCCCCCCCCCCCCCCCCCCCCCCCCCCCCCCCCCCCCCCCCCCCCCCCCCCCCCCCCCCCCCCCCCCCCCCCCCCCCCCCCCCCCCCCCCCCCCCCCCCCCCCCCCCCCCCCCCCCCCCCCCCCCCCCCCCCCCCCCCCCCCCCCCCCCCCCCCCCCCCCCCCCCCCCCCCCCCCCCCCCCCCCCCCCCCCCCCCCCCCCCCCCCCCCCCCCCCCCCCCCCCCCCCCCCCCCCCCCCCCCCCCCCCCCCCCCCCCCCCCCCCCCCCCCCCCCCCCCCCCCCCCCCCCCCCCCCCCCCCCCCCCCCCCCCCCCCCCCCCCCCCCCACCCCCCCCCCCCCCCCCCCCCCCCCCCCCCCCCCCCCCCCCCCCCCCCCCCCCCCCCCCCCCCCCCCCCCCCCCCCCCCCCCCCCCCCCCCCCCCCCCCCCCCCCCCCCCCCCCCCCCCCCCCCCCCCCCCCCCCCCCCCCCCCCCCCCCCCCCCACCCCCCCCCCCCCCCCCCCCCCCCCCCCCCCCCCCCCCCCCCCCCCCCCCCCCCCCCCCCCCCCCCCCCCCCCCCCCCCCCCCCCCCCCCCCCCCCCCCCCCCCCCCCCCCCCCCCCCCCCCCCCCCCCCCCCCCCCCCCCCCCCCCCCCCCCCCCCCCCCCCCCCCCCCCCCCCCCCCCCCCCCCCCCCCCCCCCCCCCCCCCCCCCCCCCCCCCCCCCCCCCCCCCCCCCCCCCCCCCCCCCCCCCCCCCCCCCCCCCCCCCCCCCCCCCCCCCCCCCCCCCCCCCCCCCCCCCCCCCCCCCCCCCCCCCCCCCCCCCCCCCCCCCCCCCCCCCCCCCCCCCCCCCCCCCCCCCCCCCCCCCCCCCCCCCCCCCCCCCCCCCCCCCTCCCCCCCCCCCCCCCCCCCCCCCCCCCCCCCCCCCCCCCCCCCCCCCCCCCCCCCCCCCCCCCCCCCCCCCCCCCCCCCCCCCCCCCCCCCCCCCCCCCCCCCCCCCCCCCCCCCCCCCCCCCCCCCCCCCCCCCCCCCCCCCCCCCCCCCCCCCCCCCCCCCCCCCCCCCCCCCCCCCCCCCCCCCCCCCCCCCCCCCCCCCCCCCCCCCCCCCCCCCCCCCCCCCCCCCCACCCCCCCCCCCCCCCCCCCCCCCCCCCCCCCCCCCCCCCCCCCCCCCCCCCCCCCCCCCCCCCCCCCCCCCCCCCCCCCCCCCCCCCCCCCCCCCCCCCCCCCCCCCCCCCCCCCCCCCCCCCCCCCCCCCCCCCCCCCCCCCCCCCCCCCCCCCCCCCCCCCCCCCCCCCCCCCCCCCCCCCCCCCCCCCCCCCCCCCCCCCCCCCCCCCCCCCCCCCCCCCCCCCCCCCCCCCCCCCCCCCCCCCCCCCCCCCCCCCCCCCCCCCCCCCCCCCCCCCCCCCCCTCCCCCCCCCCCCCCCCCCCCCCCCCCCCCCCCCCCCCCCCCCCCCCCCCCCCCCCCCCCCCCCCCCCCCCCCCCCCCCCCCCCCCCCCCCCCCCCCCCCCCCCCCCCCCCCCCCCCCCCCCCCCCCCCCCCCCCCCCCCCCCCCCCCCCCCCCCCCCCCCCCCCCCCCCCCCCCCCCCCCCCCCCCCCCCCCCCCCCCCCCCCCCCCCCCCCCCCCCCCCCCCCCCCCCCCCCCCCCCCCCCCCCCCCCCCCCCCCCCCCCCCCCCCCCCCCCCCCCCCCCCCCCCCCCCCCCCCCCCCCCCCCCCCCCCCCCCCCCCCCCCCCCCCCCCCCCCCCCCCCCCCCCCCCCCCCCCCCCCCCCCCCCCCCCCCCCCCCCCCCCCCCCCCCCCCCCCCCCCCCCCCCCCCCCCCCCCCCCCCCCCCCCCCCCCCCCCCCCCCCCCCCCCCCCCCCCCCCCCCCCCCCCCCCCCCCCCCCCCCCCCCCCCCCCCCCCCCCCCCCCCCCCCCCCCCCCCCCCCCCCCCCCCCCCCCCCCCCCCCCCCCCCCCCCCTCCCCCCCCCCCCCCCCCCCCCCCCCACCCCCCCCCCCCCCCCCCCCCCCCCCCCCCCCCCCCCCCCCCCCCCCCCCCCCCCCCCCCCCCCCCCCCCCCCCCCCCCCCCCCCCCCCCCCCCCCCCCCCCCCCCCCCCCCCCCCCCCCCCCCCCCCCCCCCCCCCCCCCCCCCCCCCCCCCCCCCCCCCCCCCCCCCCCCCCCCCCCCCCCCCCCCCCCCCCCCCCCCCCCCCCCCCCCCCCCCCCCCCCCCCCCCCCCCCCCCCCCCCCCCCCCCCCCCCCCCCCCCCCCCCCCCCCCCCCCCCCCCCCCCCCCCCCCCCCCCCCCCCCCCCCCCCCCCCCCCCCCCCCCCCCCCCCCCCCCCCCCCCCCCCCCCCCCCCCCCCCCCCCCCCCCCCCCCCCCCCCCCCCCCCCCCCCCCCCCCCCCCCCCCCCCCCCCCCCCCCCCCCCCCCCCCCCCCCCCCCCCCCCCCCCCCCCCCCCCCCCCCCCCCCCCCCCCCCCCCCCCCCCCCCCCCCCCCCCCCCCCCCCCCCCCCCCCCCCCCCCCCCCCCCCCCCCCCCCCCCCCCCCCCCCCCCCCCCCCCCCCCCCCCCCCCCCCCCCCCCCCCCCCCCCCCCCCCCCCCCCCCCCCCCCCCCCCCCCCCCCCCCCCCCCCCCCCCCCCCCCCCCCCCCCCCCCCCCCCCCCCCCCCCCCCCCCCCCCCCCCCCCCCCCCCCCCCCCCCCCCCCCCCCCCCCCCCCCCCCCCCCCCCCCCCCCCCCCCCCCCCCCCCCCCCCCCCCCCCCCCCCCCCCCCCCCCCCCCCCCCCCCCCCCCCCCCCCCCCCCCCCCCCCCCCCCCCCCCCCCCCCCCCCCCCCCCCCCCCCCCCCCCCCCCCCCCCCCCCCCCCCCCCCCCCCCCCCCCCCCCCCCCCCCCCCCCCCCCCCCCCCCCCCCCCCCCCCCCCCCCCCCCCCCCCCCCCCCCCCCCCCCCCCCCCCCCCCCCCCCCCCCCCCCCCCCCCCCCCCCCCCCCCCCCCCCCCCCCCCCCCCCCCCCCCCCCCCCCCCCCCCCCCCCCCCCCCCCCCCCCCCCCCCCCCCCCCCCCCCCCCCTCCCCCCCCCCCCCCCCCCCCCCCCCCCCCCCCCCCCCCCCCCCCCCCCCCCCCCCCCCCCCCCCCCCCCCCCCCCCCCCCCCCCCCCCCCCCCCCCCCCCCCCCCCCCCCCCCCCCCCCCCCCCCCCCCCCCCCCCCCCCCCCCCCCCCCCCCCCCCCCCCCCCCCCCCCCCCCCCCCCCCCCCACCCCCCCCCCCCCCCCCCCCCCCCCCCCCCCCCCCCCCCCCCCCCCCCCCCCCCCCCCCCCCCCCCCCCCCCCCCCCCCCCCCCCCCCCCCCCCCCCCCCCCCCCCCCCCCCCCCCCCCCCCCCCCCCCCCCCCCCCCCCCCCCCCCCCCCCCCCCCCCCCCCCCCCCCCCCCCCCCCCCCCCCCCCCCCCCCCCCCCCCCCCCCCCCCCCCCCCCCCCCCCCCCCCCCCCCCCCCCCCCCCCCCCCCCCCCCCCCCCACCCCCCCCCCCCCCCCCCCCCCCCCCCCCCCCCCCCCCCCCCCCCCCCCCCCCCCCCCCCCCCCCCCCCCCCCCCCCCCCCCCCCCCCCCCCCCCCCCCCCCCCCCCCCCCCCCCCCCCCCCCCCCCCCCCCCCCCCCCCCCCCCCCCCCCCCCCCCCCCCCCCCCCCCCCCCCCCCCCCCCCCCCCCCCCCCCCCCCCCCCCCCCCCCCCCCCCCCCCCCCCCCCCCCCCCCCCCCCCCCCCCCCCCCCCCCCCCCCCCCCCCCCCCCCCCCCCCCCCCCCCCCCCCCCCCCCCCCCCCCCCCCCCCCCCCCCCCCCCCCCCCCCCCCCCCCCCCCCCCCCCCCCCCCCCCCCCCCCCCCCCCCCCCCCCCCCCCCCCCCCCCCCCCCCCCCCCCCCCCCCCCCCCCCCCCCCCCCCCCCCCCCCCCCCCCCCCCCCCCCCCCCCCCCCCCCCCCCCCCCCCCCCCCCCCCCCCCCCCCCCCCCCCCCCCCCCCCCCCCCCCCCCCCCCCCCCCCCCCCCCCCCCCCCCCCCCCCCCCCCCCCCCCCCCCCCCCCCCCCCCCCCCCCCCCCCCCCCCCCCCCCCCCCCCCCCCCCCCCCCCCCCCCCCCCCCCCCCCCCCCCCCCCCCCCCCCCCCCCCCCCCCCCCCCCCCCCCCCCCCCCCCCCCCCCCCCCCCCCCCCCCCCCCCCCCCCCCCCCCCCCCCCCCCCCCCCCCCCCCCCCCCCCCCCCCCCCCCCCCCCCCCCCCCCCCCCCCCCCCCCCCCCCCCCCCCCCCCCCCCCCCCCCCCCCCCCCCCCCCCCCCCCCCCCCCCCCCCCCCCCCCCCCCCCCCCCCCCCCCCCCCCCCCCCCCCCCCCCCCCCCCCCCCCCCCCCCCCCCCCCCCCCCCCCCCCCCCCCCCCCCCCCCCCCCCCCCCCCCCCCCCCCCCCCCCCCCCCCCCCCCCCCCCCCCCCCCCCCCCCCCCCCCCCCCCCCCCCCCCCCCCCCCCCCCCCCCCCCCCCCCCCCCCCCCCCCCCCCCCTCCCCCCCCCCCCCCCCCCCCCCCCCCCCCCCCCCCCCCCCCCCCCCCCCCCCCCCCCCCCCCCCCCCCCCCCCCCCCCCCCCCCCCCCCCCCCCCCCCTCCCCCCCCCCCCCCCCCCCCCCCCCCCCCCCCCCCCCCCCCCCCCCCCCCCCCCCCCCCCCCCCCCCCCCCCCCCCCCCCCCCCCCCCCCCCCCCCCCCCCCCCCCCCCCCCCCCCCCCCCCCCCCCCCCCCCCCCCCCCCCCCCCCCCCCCCCCCCCCCCCCCCCCCCCCCCCCCCCCCCCCCCCCCCCCCCCCCCCCCCCCCCCCCCCCCCCCCCCCCCCCCCCCCCCCCCCCCCCCCCCCCCCCCCCCCCCCCCCCCCCCCCCCCCCCCCCCCCCCCCCCCCCCCCCCCCCCCCCCCCCCCCCCCCCCCCCCCCCCCCCCCCCCCCCCCCCCCCCCCCCCCCCCCCCCCCCCCCCCCCCCCCCCCCCCCCCCCCCCCCCCCCCCCCCCCCCCCCCCCCCCCCCCCCCCCCCCCCCCCCCCCCCCCCCCCCCCCCCCCCCCCCCCCCCCCCCCCCCCCCCCCCCCCCCCCCCCCCCCCCCCCCCCCCCCCCCCCCCCCCCCCCCCCCCCCCCCCCCCCCCCCCCCCCCCCCCCCCCCCCCCCCCCCCCCCCCCCCCCCCCCCCCCCCCCCCCCCCCCCCCCCCCCCCCCCCCCCCCCCCCCCCCCCCCCCCCCCCCCCCCCCCCCCCCCCCCCCCCCCCCCCCCCCCCCCCCCCCCCCCCCCCCCCCCCCCCCCCCCCCCCCCCCCCCCCCCCCCCCCCCCCCCCCCCCCCCCCCCCCCCCCCCCCCCCCCCCCCCCCCCCCCCCCCCCCCCCCCCCCCCCCCCCCCCCCCCCCCCCCCCCCCCCCCCCCCCCCCCCCCCCCCCCCCCCCCCCCCCCCCCCCCCCCCCCCCCCCCCCCCCCCCCCCCCCCCCCCCCCCCCCCCCCCCCCCCCCCCCCCCCCCCCCCCCCCCCCCCCCCCCCCCCCCCCCCCCCCCCCCCCCCCCCCCCCCCCCCCCCCCCCCCCCCCCCCCCCCCCCCCCCCCCCCCCCCCCCCCCCCCCCCCCCCCCCCCCCCCCCCCCCCCCCCCCCCCCCCCCCCCCCCCCCCCCCCCCCCCCCCCCCCCCCCCCCCCCCCCCCCCCCCCCCCCCCCCCCCCCCCCCCCCCCCCCCCCCCCCCCCCCCCCCCCCCCCCCCCCCCCCCCCCCCCCCCCCCCCCCCCCCCCCCCCCCCCCCCCCCCCCCCCCCCCCCCCCCCCCCTCCCCCCCCCCCCCCCCCCCCCCCCCCCCCCCCCCCCCCCCCCCCCCCCCCCCCCCCCCCCCCCCCCCCCCCCCCCCCCCCCCCCCCCCCCCCCCCCCCCCCCCCCCCCCCCCCCCCCCCCCCCCCCCCCCCCCCCCCCCCCCCCCCCCCCCCCCCCCCCCCCCCCCCCCCCCCCCCCCCCCCCCCCCCCCCCCCCCCCCCCCCCCCCCCCCCCCCCCCCCCCCCCCCCCCCCCCCCCCCCCCCCCCCCCCCCCCCCCCCCCCCCCCCCCCCCCCCCCCCCCCCCCCCCCCCCCCCCCCCCCCCCCCCCCCCCCCCCCCCCCCCCCCCCCCCCCCCCCCCCCCCCCCCCCCCCCCCCCCCCCCCCCCCCCCCCCCCCCCCCCCCCCCCCCCCCCCCCCCCCCCCCCCCCCCCCCCCCCCCCCCCCCCCCCCCCCCCCCCCCCCCCCCCCCCCCCCCCCCCCCCCCCCCCCCCCCCCCCCCCCCCCCCCCCCCCCCCCCCCCCCCCCCCCCCCCCCCCCCCCCCCCCCCCCCCCCCCCCCCCCCCCCCCCCCCCCCCCCCCCCCCCCCCCCCCCCCCCCCCCCCCCCCCCCCCCCCCCCCCCCCCCCCCCCCCCCCCCCCCCCCCCCCCCCCCCCCCCCCCCCCCCCCCCCCCCCCCCCCCCCCCCCCCCCCCCCCCCCCCCCCCCCCCCCCCCCCCCCCCCCCCCCCCCCCCCCCCCCCCCCCCCCCCCCCCCCCCCCCCCCCCCCCCCCCCCCCCCCCCCCCCCCCCCCCCCCCCCCCCCCCCCCCCCCCCCCCCCCCCCCCCCCCCCCCCCCCCCCCCCCCCCCCCCCCCCCCCCCCCCCCCCCCCCCCCTCCCCCCCCCCCCCCCCCCCCCCCCCCCCCCCCCCCCCCCCCCCCCCCCCCCCCCCCCCCCCCCCCCCCCCCCCCCCCCCCCCCCCCCCCCCCCCCCCCCCCCCCCCCCCCCCCCCCCCCCCCCCCCCCCCCCCCCCCCCCCCCCCCCCCCCCCCCCCCCCCCCCCCCCCCCCCCCCCCCCCCCCCCCCCCCCCCCCCCCCCCCCCCCCCCCCCCCCCCCCCCCCCCCCCCCCCCCCCCCCCCCCCCCCCCCCCCCCCCCCCCCCCCCCCCCCCCCCCCCCCCCCCCCCCCCCCCCCCCCCCCCCCCCCCCCCCCCCCCCCCCCCCCCCCCCCCCCCCCCCCCCCCCCCCCCCCCCCCCCCCCCCCCCCCCCCCCCCCCCCCCCCCCCCCCCCCCCCCCCCCCCCCCCCCCCCCCCCCCCCCCCCCCCCCCCCCCCCCCCCCCCCCCCCCCCCCCCCCCCCCCCCCCCCCCCCCCCCCCCCCCCCCCCCCCCCCCCCCCCCCCCCCCCCCCCCCCCCCCCCCCCCCCCCCCCCCCCCCCCCCCCCCCCCCCCCCCCCCCCCCCCCCCCCCCCCCCCCCCCCCCCCCCCCCCCCCCCCCCCCCCCCCCCCCCCCCCCCCCCCCCCCCCCCCCCCCCCCCCCCCCCCCCCCCCCCCCCCCCCCCCCCCCCCCCCCCCCCCCCCCCCCCCCCCCCCCCCCCCCCCCCCCCCCCCCCCCCCCCCCCCCCCCCCCCCCCCCCCCCCCCCCCCCCCCCCCCCCCCCCCCCCCCCCCCCCCCCCCCCCCCCCCCCCCCCCCCCCCCCCCCCCCCCCCCCCCCCCCCCCCCCCCCCCCCCCCCCCCCCCCCCCCCCCCCCCCCCCCCTCCCCCCCCCCCCCCCCCCCCCCCCCCCCCCCCCCCCCCCCCCCCCCCCCCCCCCCCCCCCCCCCCCCCCCCCCCCCCCCCCCCCCCCCCCCCCCCCCCCCCCCCCCCCCCCCCCCCCCCCCCCCCCCCCCCCCCCCCCCCCCCCCCCCCCCCCCCCCCCCCCCCCCCCCCCCCCCCCCCCCCCCCCCCCCCTCCCCCCCCCCCCCCCCCCCCCCCCCCCCCCCCCCCCCCCCCCCCCCCCCCCCCCCCCCCCCCCCCCCCCCCCCCCCCCCCCCCCCCCCCCCCCCCCCCCCCCCCCCCCCCCCCCCCCCCCCCCCCCCCCCCCCCCCCCCCCCCCCCCCCCCTCCCCCCCCCCCCCCCCCCCCCCCCCCCCCCCCCCCCCCCCCCCCCCCCCCCCCCCCCCCCCCCCCCCCCCCCCCCCCCCCCCCCCCCCCCCCCCCCCCCCCCCCCCCCCCCCCCCCCCCCCCCCCCCCCCCCCCCCCCCCCCCCCCCCCCCCCCCCCCCCCCCCCCCCCCCCCCCCCCCCCCCCCCCCCCCCCCCCCCCCCCCCCCCCCCCCCCCCCCCCCCCCCCCCCCCCCCCCCCCCCCCCCCCCCCCCCCCCCCCCCCCCCCCCCCCCCCCCCCCCCCCCCCCCCCCCCCCCCCCCCCCCCCCCCCCCCCCCCCCCCCCCCCCCCCCCCCCCCCCCCCCCCCCCCCCCCCCCCCCCCCCCCCCCCCCCCCCCCCCCCCCCCCCCCCCCCCCCCCCCCCCCCCCCCCCCCCCCCCCCCCCCCCCCCCCCCCCCCCCCCCCCCCCCCCCCCCCCCCCCCCCCCCCCCCCCCCCCCCCCCCCCCCCCCCCCCCCCCCCCCCCCCCCCCCCCCCCCCCCCCCCCCCCCCCCCCCCCCCCCCCCCCCCCCCCCCCCCCCCCCCCCCCCCCCCCCCCCCCCCCCCCCCCCCCCCCCCCCCCCCCCCCCCCCCCCCCCCCCCCCCCCCCCCCCCCCCCCCCCCCCCCCCCCCCCCCCCCCCCCCCCCCCCCCCCCCCCCCCCCCCCCCCCCCCCCCCCCCCCCCCCCCCCCCCCCCCCCCCCCCCCCCCCCCCCCCCCCCCCCCCCCCCCCCCCCCCCCTCCCCCCCCCCCCCCCCCCCCCCCCCCCCCCCCCCCCCCCCCCCCCCCCCCCCCCCCCCCCCCCCCCCCCCCCCCCCCCCCCCCCCCCCCCCCCCCCCCCCCCCCCCCCCCCCCCCCCCCCCCCCCCCCCCCCCCCCCCCCCCCCCCCCCCCCCCCCCCCCCCCCCCCCCCCCCCCCCCCCCCCCCCCCCCCCCCCCCCCCCCCCCCCCCCCCCCCCCCCCCCCCCCCCCCCCCCCCCCCCCCCCCCCCCCCCCCCCCCCCCCCCCCCCCCCCCCCCCCCCCCACCCCCCCCCCCCCCCCCCCCCCCCCCCCCCCCCCCCCCCCCCCCCCCCCCCCCCCCCCCCCCCCCCCCCCCCCCCCCCCCCCCCCCCCCCCCCCCCCCCCCCCCCCCCCCCCCCCCCCCCCCCCCCCCCCCCCCCCCCCCCCCCCCCCCCCCCCCCCCCCCCCCCCCCCCCCCCCCCCCCCCCCCCCCCCCCCCCCCCCCCCCCCCCCCCCCCCCCCCCCCCCCCCCCCCCCCCCCCCCCCCCCCCCCCCCCCCCCCCCCCCCCCCCCCCCCCCCCCCCCCCCCCCCCCCCCCCCCCCCCCCCCCCCCCCCCCCCCCCCCCCCCCCCCCCCCCCCCCCCCCCCCCCCCCCCCCCCCCCCCCCCCCCCCCCCCCCCCCCCCCCCCCCCCCCCCCCCCCCCCCCCCCCCCCCCCCCCCCCCCCCCCCCCCCCCCCCCCCCCCCCCCCCCCCCCCCCCCCCCCCCCCCCCCCCCCCCCCCCCCCCCCCCCCCCCCCCCCCCCCCCCCCCCCCCCCCCCCCCCCCCCCCCCCCCCCCCCCCCCCCCCCCCCCCCCCCCCCCCCCCCCCCCCCCCCCCCCCCCCCCCCCCCCCCCCCCCCCCCCCCCCCCCCCCCCCCCCCCCCCCCCCCCCCCCCCCCCCCCCCCCCCCCCCCCCCCCCCCCCCCCCCCCCCCCCCCCCCCCCCCCCCCCCCCCCCCCCCCCCCCCCCCCCCCCCCCCCCCCCCCCCCCCCCCCTCCCCCCCCCCCCCCCCCCCCCCCCCCCCCCCCCCCCCCCCCCCCCCCCCCCCCCCCCCCCCCCCCCCCCCCCCCCCCCCCCCCCCCCCCCCCCCCCCCCCCCCCCCCCCCCCCCCCCCCCCCCCCCCCCCCCCCCCCCCCCCCCCCCCCCCCCCCCCCCCCCCCCCCCCCCCCCCCCCCCCCCCCCCCCCCCCCCCCCCCCCCCCCCCCCCCCCCCCCCCCCCCCCCCCCCCCCCCCCCCCCCCCCCCCCCCCCCCCCCCCCCCCCCCCCCCCCCCCCCCCCCCCCCCCCCCCCCCCCCCCCCCCCCCCCCCCCCCCCCCCCCCCCCCCCCCCCCCCCCCCCCCCCCCCCCCCCCCCCCCCCCCCCCCCCCCCCCCCCCCCCCCCCCCCCCCCCCCCCCCCCCCCCCCCCCCCCCCCCCCCCCCCCCCCCCCCCCCCCCCCCCCCCCCCCCCCCCCCCCCCCCCCCCCCCCCCCCCCCCCCCCCCCCCCCCCCCCCCCCCCCCCCCCCCCCCCCCCCCCCCCCCCCCCCCCCCCCCCCCCCCCCCCCCCCCCCCCCCCCCCCCCCCCCCCCCCCCCCCCCCCCCCCCCCCCCCCCCCCCCCCCCCCCCCCCTCCCCCCCCCCCCCCCCCCCCCCCCCCCCCCCCCCCCCCCCCCCCCCCCCCCCCCCCCCCCCCCCCCCCCCCCCCCCCCCCCCCCCCCCCCCCCCCCCCCCCCCCCCCCCCCCCCCCCCCCCCCCCCCCCCCCCCCCCCCCCCCCCCCCCCCCCCCCCCCCCCCCCCCCCCCCCCCCCCCCCCCCCCCCCCCCCCCCCCCCCCCCCCCCCCCCCCCCCCCCCCCCCCCCCCCCCCCCCCCCCCCCCCCCCCCCCCCCCCCCCCCCCCCCCCCCCCCCCCCCCCCCCCCCCCCCCCCCCCCCCCCCCCCCCCCCCCCCCCCCCCCCCCCCCCCCCCCCCCCCCCCCCCCCCCCCCCCCCCCCCCCCCCCCCCCCCCCCCCCCCCCCCCCCCCCCCCCCCCCCCCCCCCCCCCCCCCCCCCCCCCCCCCCCCCCCCCCCCCCCCCCCCCCCCCCCCCCCCCCCCCCCCCCCCCCCCCCCCCCCCCCCCCCCCCCCCCCCCCCCCCCCCCCCCCCCCCCCCCCCCCCCCCCCCCCCCCCCCCCCCCCCCCCCCCCCCCCCCCCCCCCCCCCCCCCCCCCCCCCCCCCCCCCCCCCCCCCCCCCCCCCCCCCCCCCCCCCCCCCCCCCCCCCCCCCCCCCCCCCCCCCCCCCCCCCCCCCCCCCCCCCCCCCCCCCCCCCCCCCCCCCCCCCCCCCCCCCCCCCCCCCCCCCCCCCCCCCCCCCCCCCCCCCCCCCCCCCCCCCCCCCCCCCCCCCCCCCCCCCCCCCCCCCCCCCCCCCCCCCCCCCCCCCCCCCCCCCCCCCCCCCCCCCCCCCCCCCCCCCCCCCCCCCCCCCCCCCCCCCCCCCCCCCCCCCCCCCCCCCCCCCCCCCCCCCCCCCCCCCCCCCCCCCCCCCCCCCCCCCCCCCCCCCCCCCCCCCCCCCCCCCCCCCCCCCCCCCCCCCCCCCCCCCCCCCCCCCCCCCCCCCCCCCCCCCCCCCCCCCCCCCCCCCCCCCCCCCCCCCCCCCCCCCCCCCCCCCCCCCCCCCCCCCCCCCCCCCCCCCCCCCCCCCCCCCCCCCCCCCCCCCCCCCCCCCCCCCCCCCCCCCCCCCCCCCCCCCCCCCCCCCCCCCCCCCCCCCCCCCCCCCCCCCCCCCCCCCCCCCCCCCCCCCCCCCCCCCCCCCCCCCCCCCCCCCCCCCCCCCCCCCCCCCCCCCCCCCCCCCCCCCCCCCCCCCCCCCCCCCCCCCCCCCCCCCCCCCCCCCCCCCCCCCCCCCCCCCCCCCCCCCCCCCCCCCCCCCCCCCCCCCCCCCCCCCCCCCCCCCCCCCCCCCCCCCCCCCCCCCCCCCCCCCCCCCCCCCCCCCCCCCCCCCCCCCCCCCCCCCCCCCCCCCCCCCCCCCCCCCCCCCCCCCCCCCCCCCCCCCCCCCCCCCCCCCCCCCCCCCCCCCCCCCCCCCCCCCCCCCCCCCCCCCCCCCCCCCCCCCCCCCCCCCCCCCCCCCCCCCCCCCCTCCCCCCCCCCCCCCCCCCCCCCCCCCCCCCCCCCCCCCCCCCCCCCCCCCCCCCCCCCCCCCCCCCCCCCCCCCCCCCCCCCCCCCCCCCCCCCCCCCCCCCCCCCCCCCCCCCCCCCCCCCCCCCCCCCCCCCCCCCCCCCCCCCCCCCCCCCCCCCCCCCCCCCCCCCCCCCCCCCCCCCCCCCCCCCCCCCCCCCCCCCCCCCCCCCCCCCCCCCCCCCCCCCCCCCCCCCCCCCCCCCCCCCCCCCCCCCCCCCCCCCCCCCCCCCCCCCCCCCCCCCCCCCCCCCCCCCCCCCCCCCCCCCCCCCCCCCCCCCCCCCCCCCCCCCCCCCCCCCCCCCCCCCCCCCCCCCCCCCCCCCCCCCCCCCCCCCCCCCCCCCCCCCCCCCCCCCCCCCCCCCCCCCCCCCCCCCCCCCCCCCCCCCCCCCCCCCCCCCCCCCCCCCCCCCCCCCCCCCCCCCCCCCCCCCCCCCCCCCCCCCCCCCCCCCCCCCCCCCCCCCCCCCCCCCCCCCCCCCCCCCCCCCCCCCCCCCCCCCCCCCCCCCCCCCCCCCCCCCCCCCCCCCCCCCCCCCCCCCCCCCCCCCCCCCCCCCCCCCCCCCCCCCCCCCCCCCCCCCCCCCCCCCCCCCCCCCCCCCCCCCCCCCCCCCCCCCCCCCCCCCCCCCCCCCCCCCCCCCCCCCCCCCCCCCCCCCCCCCCCCCCCCCCCCCCCCCCCCCCCCCCCCCCCCCCCCCCCCCCCCCCCCCCCCCCCCCCCCCCCCCCCCCCCCCCCCCCCCCCCCCCCCCCCCCCCCCCCCCCCCCCCCCCCCCCCCCCCCCCCCCCCCCCCCCCCCCCCCCCCCCCCCCCCCCCCCCCCCCCCCCCCCCCCCCCCCCCCCCCCCCCCCCCCCCCCCCCCCCCCCCCCCCCCCCCCCCCCCCCCCCCCCCCCCCCCCCCCCCCCCCCCCCCCCCCCCCCCCCCCCCCCCCCCCCCCCCCCCCCCCCCCCCCCCCCCCCCCCCCCCCCCCCCCCCCCCCCCCCCCCCCCCCCCCCCCCCCCCCCCCCCCCCCCCCCCCCCCCCCCCCCCCCCCCCCCCCCCCCCCCCCCCCCCCCCCCCCCCCCCCCCCCCCCCCCCCCCCCCCCCCCCCCCCCCCCCCCCCCCCCCCCCCCCCCCCCCCCCCCCCCCCCCCCCCCCCCCCCCCCCCCCCCCCCCCCCCCCCCCCCCCCCCCCCCCCCCCCCCCCCCCCCCCCCCCCCCCCCCCCCCCCCCCCCCCCCCCCCCCCCCCCCCCCCCCCCCCCCCCCCCCCCCCCCCCCCCCCCCCCCCCCCCCCCCCCCCCCCCCCCCCCCCCCCCCCCCCCCCCCCCCCCCCCCCCCCCCCCCCCCCCCCCCCCCCCCCCCCCCCCCCCCCCCCCCCCCCCCCCCCCCCCCCCCCCCCCCCCCCCCCCCCCCCCCCCCCCCCCCCCCCCCCCCCCCCCCCCCCCCCCCCCCCCCCCCCCCCCCCCCCCCCCCCCCCCCCCCCCCCCCCCCCCCCCCCCCCCCCCCCCCCCCCCCCCCCCCCCCCCCCCCCCCCCCCCCCCCCCCCCCCCCCCCCCCCCCCCCCCCCCCCCCCCCCCCCCCCCCCCCCCCCCCCCCCCCCCCCCCCCCCCCCCCCCCCCCCCCCCCCCCCCCCCCCCCCCCCCCCCCCCCCCCCCCCCCCCCCCCCCCCCCCCCCCCCCCCCCCCCCCCCCCCCCCCCCCCCCCCCCCCCCCCCCCCCCCCCCCCCCCCCCCCCCCCCCCCCCCCCCCCCCCCCCCCCCCCCCCCCCCCCCCCCCCCCCCCCCCCCCCCCCCCCCCCCCCCCCCCCCCCCCCCCCCCCCCCCCCCCCCCCCCCCCCCCCCCCCCCCCCCCCCCCCCCCCCCCCCCCCCCCCCCCCCCCCCCCCCCCCCCCCCCCCCCCCCCCCCCCCCCCCCCCCCCCCCCCCCCCCCCCCCCCCCCCCCCCCCCCCCCCCCCCCCCCCCCCCCCCCCCCCCCCCCCCCCCCCCCCCCCCCCCCCCCCCCCCCCCCCCCCCCCCCCCCCCCCCCCCCCCCCCCCCCCCCCCCCCCCCCCCCCCCCCCCCCCCCCCCCCCCCCCCCCCCCCCCCCCCCCCCCCCCCCCCCCCCCCCCCCCCCCCCCCCCCCCCCCCCCCCCCCCCCCCCCCCCCCCCCCCCCCCCCCCCCCCCCCCCCCCCCCCCCCCCCCCCCCCCCCCCCCCCCCCCCCCCCCCCCCCCCCCCCCCCCCCCCCCCCCCCCCCCCCCCCCCCCCCCCCCCCCCCCCCCCCCCCCCCCCCCCCCCCCCCCCCCCCCCCCCCCCCCCCCCCCCCCCCCCCCCCCCCCCCCCCCCCCCCCCCCCCCCCCCCCCCCCCCCCCCCCCCCCCCCCCCCCCCCCCCCCCCCCCCCCCCCCCCCCCCCCCCCCCCCCCCCCCCCCCCCCCCCCCCCCCCCCCCCCCCCCCCCCCCCCCCCCCCCCCCCCCCCCCCCCCCCCCCCCCCCCCCCCCCCCCCCCCCCCCCCCCCCCCCCCCCCCCCCCCCCCCCCCCCCCCCCCCCCCCCCCCCCCCCCCCCCCCCCCCCCCCCCCCCCCCCCCCCCCCCCCCCCCCCCCCCCCCCCCCCCCCCCCCCCCCCCCCCCCCCCCCCCCCCCCCCCCCCCCCCCCCCCCCCCCCCCCCCCCCCCCCCCCCCCCCCCCCCCCCCCCCCCCCCCCCCCCCCCCCCCCCCCCCCCCCCCCCCCCCCCCCCCCCCCCCCCCCCCCCCCCCCCCCCCCCCCCCCCCCCCCCCCCCCCCCCCCCCCCCCCCCCCCCCCCCCCCCCCCCCCCCCCCCCCCCCCCCCCCCCCCCCCCCCCCCCCCCCCCCCCCCCCCCCCCCCCCCCCCCCCCCCCCCCCCCCCCCCCCCCCCCCCCCCCCCCCCCCCCCCCCCCCCCCCCCCCCCCCCCCCCCCCCCCCCCCCCCCCCCCCCCCCCCCCCCCCCCCCCCCCCCCCCCCCCCCCCCCCCCCCCCCCCCCCCCCCCCCCCCCCCCCCCCCCCCCCCCCCCCCCCCCCCCCCCCCCCCCCCCCCCCCCCCCCCCCCCCCCCCCCCCCCCCCCCCCCTCCCCCCCCCCCCCCCCCCCCCCCCCCCCCCCCCCCCCCCCCCCCCCCCCCCCCCCCCCCCCCCCCCCCCCCCCCCCCCCCCCCCCCCCCCCCCCCCCCCCCCCCCCCCCCCCCCCCCCCCCCCCCCCCCCCCCCCCCCCCCCCCCCCCCCCCCCCCCCCCCCCCCCCCCCCCCCCCCCCCCCCCCCCCCCCCCCCCCCCCCCCCCCCCCCCCCCCCCCCCCCCCCCCCCCCCCCCCCCCCCCCCCCCCCCCCCCCCCCCCCCCCCCCCCCCCCCCCCCCCCCCCCCCCCCTCCCCCCCCCCCCCCCCCCCCCCCCCCCCCCCCCCCCCCCCCCCCCCCCCCCCCCCCCCCCCCCCCCCCCCCCCCCCCCCCCCCCCCCCCCCCCCCCCCCCCCCCCCCCCCCCCCCCCCCCCCCCCCCCCCCCCCCCCCCCCCCCCCCCCCCCCCCCCCCCTCCCCCCCCCCCCCCCCCCCCCCCCCCCCCCCCCCCCCCCCCCCCCCCCCCCCCCCCCCCCCCCCCCCCCCCCCCCCCCCCCCCCCCCCCCCCCCCCCCCCCCCCCCCCCCCCCCCCCCCCCCCCCCCCCCCCCCCCCCCCCCCCCCCCCCCCCCCCCCCCCCCCCCCCCCCCCCCCCCCCCCCCCCCCCCCCCCCCCCCCCCCCCCCCCCCCCCCCCCCCCCCCCCCCCCCCCCCCCCCCCCCCCCCCCCCCCCCCCCCCCCCCCCCCCCCCCCCCCCCCCCCCCCCCCCCCCCCCCCCCCCCCCCCCCCCCCCCCCCCCCCCCCCCCCCCCCCCCCCCCCCCCCCCCCCCCCCCCCCCCCCCCCCCCCCCCCCCCCCCCCCCCCCCCCCCCCCCCCCCCCCCCCCCCCCCCCCCCCCCCCCCCCCCCCCCCCCCCCCCCCCCCCCCCCCCCCCCCCCCCCCCCCCCCCCCCCCCCCCCCCCCCCCCCCCCCCCCCCCCCCCCCCCCCCCCCCCCCCCCCCCCCCCCCCCCCCCCCCCCCCCCCCCCCCCCCCCCCCCCCCCCCCCCCCCCCCCCCCCCCCCCCCCCCCCCCCCCCCCCCCCCCCCCCCCCCCCCCCCCCCCCCCCCCCCCCCCCCCCCCCCCCCCCCCCCCCCCCCCCCCCCCCCCCCCCCCCCCCCCCCCCCCCCCCCCCCCCCCCCCCCCCCCCCCCCCCCCCCCCCCCCCCCCCCCCCCCCCCCCCCCCCCCCCCCCCCCCCCCCCCCCCCCCCCCCCCCCCCCCCCCCCCCCCCCCCCCCCCCCCCCCCCCCCCCCCCCCCCCCCCCCCCCCCCCCCCCCCCCCCCCCCCCCCCCCCCCCCCCCCCCCCCCCCCCCCCCCCCCCCCCCCCCCCCCCCCCCCCCCCCCCCCCCCCCCCCCCCCCCCCCCCCCCCCCCCCCCCCCCCCCCCCCCCCCCCCCCCCCCCCCCCCCCCCCCCCCCCCCCCCCCCCCCCCCCCCCCCCCCCCCCCCCCCCCCCCCCCCCCCCCCCCCCCCCCCCCCCCCCCCCCCCCCCCCCCCCCCCCCCCCCCCCCCCCCCCCCCCCCCCCCCCCCCCCCCCCCCCCCCCCCCCCCCCCCCCCCCCCCCCCCCCCCCCCCCCCCCCCCCCCCCCCCCCCCCCCCCCCCCCCCCCCCCCCCCCCCCCCCTCCCCCCCCCCCCCCCCCCCCCCCCCCCCCCCCCCCCCCCCCCCCCCCCCCCCCCCCCCCCCCCCCCCCCCCCCCCCCCCCCCCCCCCCCCCCCCCCCCCCCCCCCCCCCCCCCCCCCCCCCCCCCCCCCCCCCCCCCCCCCCCCCCCCCCCCCCCCCCCCCCCCCCCCCCCCCCCCCCCCCCCCCCCCCCCCCCCCCCCCCCCCCCCCCCCCCCCCCCCCCCCCCCCCCCCCCCCCCCCCCCCCCCCCCCCCCCCCCCCCCCCCCCCCCCCCCCCCCCCCCCCCCCCCCCCCCCCCCCCCCCCCCCCCCCCCCCCCCCCCCCCCCCCCCCCCCCCCCCCCCCCCCCCCCCCCCCCCCCCCCCCCCCCCCCCCCCCCCCCCCCCCCCCCCCCCCCCCCCCCCCCCCCCCCCCCCCCCCCCCCCCCCCCCCCCCCCCCCCCCCCCCCCCCCCCCCCCCCCCCCCCCCCCCCCCCCCCCCCCCCCCCCCCCCCCCCCCCCCCCCCCCCCCCCCCCCCCCCCCCCCCCCCCCCCCCCCCCCCCCCCCCCCCCCCCCCCCCCCCCCCCCCCCCCCCCCCCCCCCCCCCCCCCCCCCCCCCCCCCCCCCCCCCCCCCCCCCCCCCCCCCCCCCCCCCCCCCCCCCCCCCCCCCCCCCCCCCCCCCCCCCCCCCCCCCCCCCCCCCCCCCCCCCCCCCCCCCCCCCCCCCCCCCCCCCCCCCCCCCCCCCCCCCCCCCCCCCCCCCCCCCCCCCCCCCCCCCCCCCCCCCCCCCCCCCCCCCCCCCCCCCCCCCCCCCCCCCCCCCCCCCCCCCCCCCCCCCCCCCCCCCCCCCCCCCCCCCCCCCCCCCCCCCCCCCCCCCCCCCCCCCCCCCCCCCCCCCCCCCCCCCCCCCCCCCCCCCCCCCCCCCCCCCCCCCCCCCCCCCCCCCCCCCCCCCCCCCCCCCCCCCCCCCCCCCCCCCCCCCCCCCCCCCCCCCCCCCCCCCCCCCCCCCCCCCCCCCCCCCCCCCCCCCCCCCCCCCCCCCCCCCCCCCCCCCCCCCCCCCCCCCCCCCCCCCCCCCCCCCCCCCCCCCCCCCCCCCCCCCCCCCCCCCCCCCCCCCCCCCCCCCCCCCCCCCCCCCCCCCCCCCCCCCCCCCCCCCCCCCCCCCCCCCCCCCCCCCCCCCCCCCCCCCCCCCCCCCCCCCCCCCCCCCCCCCCCCCCCCCCCCCCCCCCCCCCCCCCCCCCCCCCCCCCCCCCCCCCCCCCCCCCCCCCCCCCCCCCCCCCCCCCCCCCCCCCCCCCCCCCCCCCCCCCCCCCCCCCCCCCCCCCCCCCCCCCCCCCCCCCCCCCCCCCCCCCCCCCCCCCCCCCCCCCCCCCCCCCCCCCCCCCCCCCCCCCCCCCCCCCCCCCCCCCCCCCCCCCCCCCCCCCCCCCCCCCCCCCCCCCCCCCCCCCCCCCCCCCCCCCCCCCCCCCCCCCCCCCCCCCCCCCCCCCCCCCCCCCCCCCCCCCCCCCCCCCCCCCCCCCCCCCCCCCCCCCCCCCCCCCCCCCCCCCCCCCCCCCCCCCCCCCCCCCCCCCCCCCCCCCCCCCCCCCCCCCCCCCCCCCCCCCCCCCCCCCCCCCCCCCCCCCCCCCCCCCCCCCCCCCCCCCCCCCCCCCCCCCCCCCCCCCCCCCCCCCCCCCCCCCCCCCCCCCCCCCCCCCCCCCCCCCCCCCCCCCCCCCCCCCCCCCCCCCCCCCCCCCCCCCCCCCCCCCCCCCCCCCCCCCCCCCCCCCCCCCCCCCCCCCCCCCCCCCCCCCCCCCCCCCCCCCCCCCCCCCCCCCCCCCCCCCCCCCCCCCCCCCCCCCCCCCCCCCCCCCCCCCCCCCCCCCCCCCCCCCCCCCCCCCCCCCCCCCCCCCCCCCCCCCCCCCCCCCCCCCCCCCCCCCCCCCCCCCCCCCCCCCCCCCCCCCCCCCCCCCCCCCCCCCCCCCCCCCCCCCCCCCCCCCCCCCCCCCCCCCCCCCCCCCCCCCCCCCCCCCCCCCCCCCCCCCCCCCCCCCCCCCCCCCCCCCCCCCCCCCCCCCCCCCCCCCCCCCCCCCCCCCCCCCCCCCCCCCCCCCCCCCCCCCCCCCCCCCCCCCCCCCCCCCCCCCCCCCCCCCCCCCCCCCCCCCCCCCCCCCCCCCCCCCCCCCCCCCCCCCCCCCCCCCCCCCCCCCCCCCCCCCCCCCCCCCCCCCCCCCCCCCCCCCCCCCCCCCCCCCCCCCCCCCCCCCCCCCCCCCCCCCCCCCCCCCCCCCCCCCCCCCCCCCCCCCCCCCCCCCCCCCCCCCCCCCCCCCCCCCCCCCCCCCCCCCCCCCCCCCCCCCCCCCCCCCCCCCCCCCCCCCCCCCCCCCCCCCCCCCCCCCCCCCCCCCCCCCCCCCCCCCCCCCCCCCCCCCCCCCCCCCCCCCCCCCCCCCCCCCCCCCCCCCCCCCCCCCCCCCCCCCCCCCCCCCCCCCCCCCCCCCCCCCCCCCCCCCCCCCCCCCCCCCCCCCCCCCCCCCCCCCCCCCCCCCCCCCCCCCCCCCCCCCCCCCCCCCCCCCCCCCCCCCCCCCCCCCCCCCCCCCCCCCCCCCCCCCCCCCCCCCCCCCCCCCCCCCCCCCCCCCCCCCCCCCCCCCCCCCCCCCCCCCCCCCCCCCCCCCCCCCCCCCCCCCCCCCCCCCCCCCCCCCCCCCCCCCCCCCCCCCCCCCCCCCCCCCCCCCCCCCCCCCCCCCCCCCCCCCCCCCCCCCCCCCCCCCCCCCCCCCCCCCCCCCCCCCCCCCCCCCCCCCCCCCCCCCCCCCCCCCCCCCCCCCCCCCCCCCCCCCCCCCCCCCCCCCCCCCCCCCCCCCCCCCCCCCCCCCCCCCCCCCCCCCCCCCCCCCCCCCCCCCCCCCCCCCCCCCCCCCCCCCCCCCCCCCCCCCCCCCCCCCCCCCCCCCCCCCCCCCCCCCCCCCCCCCTCCCCCCCCCCCCCCCCCCCCCCCCCCCCCCCCCCCCCCCCCCCCCCCCCCCCCCCCCCCCCCCCCCCCCCCCCCCCCCCCCCCCCCCCCCCCCCCCCCCCCCCCCCCCCCCCCCCCCCCCCCCCCCCCCCCCCCCCCCCCCCCCCCCCCCCCCCCCCCCCCCCCCCCCCCCCCCCCCCCCCCCCCCCCCCCCCCCCCCCCCCCCCCCCCCCCCCCCCCCCCCCCCCCCCCCCCCCCCCCCCCCCCCCCCCCCCCCCCCCCCCCCCCCCCCCCCCCCCCCCCCCCCCCCCCCCCCCCCCCCCCCCCCCCCCCCCCCCCCCCCCCCCCCCCCCCCCCCCCCCCCCCCCCCCCCCCCCCCCCCCCCCCCCCCCCCCCCCCCCCCCCCCCCCCCCCCCCCCCCCCCCCCCCCCCCCCCCCCCCCCCCCCCCCCCCCCCCCCCCCCCCCCCCCCCCCCCCCCCCCCCCCCCCCCCCCCCCCCCCCCCCCCCCCCCCCCCCCCCCCCCCCCCCCCCCCCCCCCCCCCCCCCCCCCCCCCCCCCCCCCCCCCCCCCCCCCCCCCCCCCCCCCCCCCCCCCCCCCCCCCCCCCCCCCCCCCCCCCCCCCCCCCCCCCCCCCCCCCCCCCCCCCCCCCCCCCCCCCCCCCCCCCCCCCCCCCCCCCCCCCCCCCCCCCCCCCCCCCCCCCCCCCCCCCCCCCCCCCCCCCCCCCCCCCCCCCCCCCCCCCCCCCCCCCCCCCCCCCCCCCCCCCCCCCCCCCCCCCCCCCCCCCCCCCCCCCCCCCCCCCCCCCCCCCCCCCCCCCCCCCCCCCCCCCCCCCCCCCCCCCCCCCCCCCCCCCCCCCCCCCCCCCCCCCCCCCCCCCCCCCCCCCCCCCCCCCCCCCCCCCCCCCCCCCCCCCCCCCCCCCCCCCCCCCCCCCCCCCCCCCCCCCCCCCCCCCCCCCCCCCCCCCCCCCCCCCCCCCCCCCCCCCCCCCCCCCCCCCCCCCCCCCCCCCCCCCCCCCCCCCCCCCCCCCCCCCCCCCCCCCCCCCCCCCCCCCCCCCCCCCCCCCCCCCCCCCCCCCCCCCCCCCCCCCCCCCCCCCCCCCCCCCCCCCCCCCCCCCCCCCCCCCCCCCCCCCCCCCCCCCCCCCCCCCCCCCCCCCCCCCCCCCCCCCCCCCCCCCCCCCCCCCCCCCCCCCCCCCCCCCCCCCCCCCCCCCCCCCCCCCCCCCCCCCCCCCCCCCCCCCCCCCCCCCCCCCCCCCCCCCCCCCCCCCCCCCCCCCCCCCCCCCCCCCCCCCCCCCCCCCCCCCCCCCCCCCCCCCCCCCCCCCCCCCCCCCCCCCCCCCCCCCCCCCCCCCCCCCCCCCCCCCCCCCCCCCCCCCCCCCCCCCCCCCCCCCCCCCCCCCCCCCCCCCCCCCCCCCCCCCCCCCCCCCCCCCCCCCCCCCCCCCCCCCCCCCCCCCCCCCCCCCCCCCCCCCCCCCCCCCCCCCCCCCCCCCCCCCCCCCCCCCCCCCCCCCCCCCCCCCCCCCCCCCCCCCCCCCCCCCCCCCCCCCCCCCCCCCCCCCCCCCCCCCCCCCCCCCCCCCCCCCCCCCCCCCCCCCCCCCCCCCCCCCCCCCCCCCCCCCCCCCCCCCCCCCCCCCCCCCCCCCCCCCCCCCCCCCCCCCCCCCCCCCCCCCCCCCCCCCCCCCCCCCCCCCCCCCCCCCCCCCCCCCCCCCCCCCCCCCCCCCCCCCCCCCCCCCCCCCCCCCCCCCCCCCCCCCCCCCCCCCCCCCCCCCCCCCCCCCCCCCCCCCCCCCCCCCCCCCCCCCCCCCCCCCCCCCCCCCCCCCCCCCCCCCCCCCCCCCCCCCCCCCCCCCCCCCCCCCCCCCCCCCCCCCCCCCCCCCCCCCCCCCCCCCCCCCCCCCCCCCCCCCCCCCCCCCCCCCCCCCCCCCCCCCCCCCCCCCCCCCCCCCCCCCCCCCCCCCCCCCCCCCCCCCCCCCCCCCCCCCCCCCCCCCCCCCCCCCCCCCCCCCCCCCCCCCCCCCCCCCCCCCCCCCCCCCCCCCCCCCCCCCCCCCCCCCCCCCCCCCCCCCCCCCCCCCCCCCCCCCCCCCCCCCCCCCCCCCCCCCCCCCCCCCCCCCCCCCCCCCCCCCCCCCCCCCCCCCCCCCCCCCCCCCCCCCCCCCCCCCCCCCCCCCCCCCCCCCCCCCCCCCCCCCCCCCCCCCCCCCCCCCCCCCCCCCCCCCCCCCCCCCCCCCCCCCCCCCCCCCCCCCCCCCCCCCCCCCCCCCCCCCCCCCCCCCCCCCCCCCCCCCCCCCCCCCCCCCCCCCCCCCCCCCCCCCCCCCCCCCCCCCCCCCCCCCCCCCCCCCCCCCCCCCCCCCCCCCCCCCCCCCCCCCCCCCCCCCCCCCCCCCCCCCCCCCCCCCCCCCCCCCCCCCCCCCCCCCCCCCCCCCCCCCCCCCCCCCCCCCCCCCCCCCCCCCCCCCCCCCCCCCCCCCCCCCCCCCCCCCCCCCCCCCCCCCCCCCCCCCCCCCCCCCCCCCCCCCCCCCCCCCCCCCCCCCCCCCCCCCCCCCCCCCCCCCCCCCCCCCCCCCCCCCCCCCCCCCCCCCCCCCCCCCCCCCCCCCCCCCCCCCCCCCCCCCCCCCCCCCCCCCCCCCCCCCCCCCCCCCCCCCCCCCCCCCCCCCCCCCCCCCCCCCCCCCCCCCCCCCCCCCCCCCCCCCCCCCCCCCCCCCCCCCCCCCCCCCCCCCCCCCCCCCCCCCCCCCCCCCCCCCCCCCCCCCCCCCCCCCCCCCCCCCCCCCCCCCCCCCCCCCCCCCCCCCCCCCCCCCCCCCCCCCCCCCCCCCCCCCCCCCCCCCCCCCCCCCCCCCCCCCCCCCCCCCCCCCCCCCCCCCCCCCCCCCCCCCCCCCCCCCCCCCCCCCCCCCCCCCCCCCCCCCCCCCCCCCCCCCCCCCCCCCCCCCCCCCCCCCCCCCCCCCCCCCCCCCCCCCCCCCCCCCCCCCCCCCCCCCCCCCCCCCCCCCCCCCCCCCCCCCCCCCCCCCCCCCCCCCCCCCCCCCCCCCCCCCCCCCCCCCCCCCCCCCCCCCCCCCCCCCCCCCCCCCCCCCCCCCCCCCCCCCCCCCCCCCCCCCCCCCCCCCCCCCCCCCCCCCCCCCCCCCCCCCCCCCCCCCCCCCCCCCCCCCCCCCCCCCCCCCCCCCCCCCCCCCCCCCCCCCCCCCCCCCCCCCCCCCCCCCCCCCCCCCCCCCCCCCCCCCCCCCCCCCCCCCCCCCCCCCCCCCCCCCCCCCCCCCCCCCCCCCCCCCCCCCCCCCCCCCCCCCCCCCCCCCCCCCCCCCCCCCCCCCCCCCCCCCCCCCCCCCCCCCCCCCCCCCCCCCCCCCCCCCCCCCCCCCCCCCCCCCCCCCCCCCCCCCCCCCCCCCCCCCCCCCCCCCCCCCCCCCCCCCCCCCCCCCCCCCCCCCCCCCCCCCCCCCCCCCCCCCCCCCCCCCCCCCCCCCCCCCCCCCCCCCCCCCCCCCCCCCCCCCCCCCCCCCCCCCCCCCCCCCCCCCCCCCCCCCCCCCCCCCCCCCCCCCCCCCCCCCCCCCCCCCCCCCCCCCCCCCCCCCCCCCCCCCCCCCCCCCCCCCCCCCCCCCCCCCCCCCCCCCCCCCCCCCCCCCCCCCCCCCCCCCCCCCCCCCCCCCCCCCCCCCCCCCCCCCCCCCCCCCCCCCCCCCCCCCCCCCCCCCCCCCCCCCCCCCCCCCCCCCCCCCCCCCCCCCCCCCCCCCCCCCCCCCCCCCCCCCCCCCCCCCCCCCCCCCCCCCCCCCCCCCCCCCCCCCCCCCCCCCCCCCCCCCCCCCCCCCCCCCCCCCCCCCCCCCCCCCCCCCCCCCCCCCCCCCCCCCCCCCCCCCCCCCCCCCCCCCCCCCCCCCCCCCCCCCCCCCCCCCCCCCCCCCCCCCCCCCCCCCCCCCCCCCCCCCCCCCCCCCCCCCCCCCCCCCCCCCCCCCCCCCCCCCCCCCCCCCCCCCCCCCCCCCCCCCCCCCCCCCCCCCCCCCCCCCCCCCCCCCCCCCCCCCCCCCCCCCCCCCCCCCCCCCCCCCCCCCCCCCCCCCCCTCCCCCCCCCCCCCCCCCCCCCCCCCCCCCCCCCCCCCCCCCCCCCCCCCCCCCCCCCCCCCCCCCCCCCCCCCCCCCCCCCCCCCCCCCCCCCCCCCCCCCCCCCCCCCCCCCCCCCCCCCCCCCCCCCCCCCCCCCCCCCCCCCCCCCCCCCCCCCCCCCCCCCCCCCCCCCCCCCCCCCCCCCCCCCCCCCCCCCCCCCCCCCCCCCCCCCCCCCCCCCCCCCCCCCCCCCCCCCCCCCCCCCCCCCCCCCCCCCCCCCCCCCCCCCCCCCCCCCCCCCCCCCCCCCCCCCCCCCCCCCCCCCCCCCCCCCCCCCCCCCCCCCCCCCCCCCCCCCCCCCCCCCCCCCCCCCCCCCCCCCCCCCCCCCCCCCCCCCCCCCCCCCCCCCCCCCCCCCCCCCCCCCCCCCCCCCCCCCCCCCCCCCCCCCCCCCCCCCCCCCCCCCCCCCCCCCCCCCCCCCCCCCCCCCCCCCCCCCCCCCCCCCCCCCCCCCCCCCCCCCCCCCCCCCCCCCCCCCCCCCCCCCCCCCCCCCCCCCCCCCCCCCCCCCCCCCCCCCCCCCCCCCCCCCCCCCCCCCCCCCCCCCCCCCCCCCCCCCCCCCCCCCCCCCCCCCCCCCCCCCCCCCCCCCCCCCCCCCCCCCCCCCCCCCCCCCCCCCCCCCCCCCCCCCCCCCCCCCCCCCCCCCCCCCCCCCCCCCCCCCCCCCCCCCCCCCCCCCCCCCCCCCCCCCCCCCCCCCCCCCCCCCCCCCCCCCCCCCCCCCCCCCCCCCCCCCCCCCCCCCCCCCCCCCCCCCCCCCCCCCCCCCCCCCCCCCCCCCCCCCCCCCCCCCCCCCCCCCCCCCCCCCCCCCCCCCCCCCCCCCCCCCCCCCCCCCCCCCCCCCCCCCCCCCCCCCCCCCCCCCCCCCCCCCCCCCCCCCCCCCCCCCCCCCCCCCCCCCCCCCCCCCCCCCCCCCCCCCCCCCCCCCCCCCCCCCCCCCCCCCCCCCCCCCCCCCCCCCCCCCCCCCCCCCCCCCCCCCCCCCCCCCCCCCCCCCCCCCCCCCCCCCCCCCCCCCCCCCCCCCCCCCCCCCCCCCCCCCCCCCCCCCCCCCCCCCCCCCCCCCCCCCCCCCCCCCCCCCCCCCCCCCCCCCCCCCCCCCCCCCCCCCCCCCCCCCCCCCCCCCCCCCCCCCCCCCCCCCCCCCCCCCCCCCCCCCCCCCCCCCCCCCCCCCCCCCCCCCCCCCCCCCCCCCCCCCCCCCCCCCCCCCCCCCCCCCCCCCCCCCCCCCCCCCCCCCCCCCCCCCCCCCCCCCCCCCCCCCCCCCCCCCCCCCCCCCCCCCCCCCCCCCCCCCCCCCCCCCCCCCCCCCCCCCCCCCCCCCCCCCCCCCCCCCCCCCCCCCCCCCCCCCCCCCCCCCCCCCCCCCCCCCCCCCCCCCCCCCCCCCCCCCCCCCCCCCCCCCCCCCCCCCCCCCCCCCCTCCCCCCCCCCCCCCCCCCCCCCCCCCCCCCCCCCCCCCCCCCCCCCCCCCCCCCCCCCCCCCCCCCCCCCCCCCCCCCCCCCCCCCCCCCCCCCCCCCCCCCCCCCCCCCCCCCCCCCCCCCCCCCCCCCCCCCCCCCCCCCCCCCCCCCCCCCCCCCCCCCCCCCCCCCCCCCCCCCCCCCCCCCCCCCCCCCCCCCCCCCCCCCCCCCCCCCCCCCCCCCCCCCCCCCCCCCCCCCCCCCCCCCCCCCCCCCCCCCCCCCCCCCCCCCCCCCCCCCCCCCCCCCCCCCCCCCCCCCCCCCCCCCCCCCCCCCCCCCCCCCCCCCCCCCCCCCCCCCCCCCCCCCCCCCCCCCCCCCCCCCCCCCCCCCCCCCCCCCCCCCCCCCCCCCCCCCCCCCCCCCCCCCCCCCCCCCCCCCCCCCCCCCCCCCCCCCCCCCCCCCCCCCCCCCCCCCCCCCCCCCCCCCCCCCCCCCCCCCCCCCCCCCCCCCCCCCCCCCCCCCCCCCCCCCCCCCCCCCCCCCCCCCCCCCCCCCCCCCCCCCCCCCCCCCCCCCCCCCCCCCCCCCCCCCCCCCCCCCCCCCCCCCCCCCCCCCCCCCCCCCCCCCCCCCCCCCCCCCCCCCCCCCCCCCCCCCCCCCCCCCCCCCCCCCCCCCCCCCCCCCCCCCCCCCCCCCCCCCCCCCCCCCCCCCCCCCCCCCCCCCCCCCCCCCCCCTCCCCCCCCCCCCCCCCCCCCCCCCCCCCCCCCCCCCCCCCCCCCCCCCCCCCCCCCCCCCCCCCCCCCCCCCCCCCCCCCCCCCCCCCCCCCCCCCCCCCCCCCCCCCCCCCCCCCCCCCCCCCCCCCCCCCCCCCCCCCCCCCCCCCCCCCCCCCCCCCCCCCCCCCCCCCCCCCCCCCCCCCCCCCCCCCCCCCCCCCCCCCCCCCCCCCCCCCCCCCCCCCCCCCCCCCCCCCCCCCCCCCCCCCCCCCCCCCCCCCCCCCCCCCCCCCCCCCCCCCCCCCCCCCCCCCCCCCCCCCCCCCCCCCCCCCCCCCCCCCTCCCCCCCCCCCCCCCCCCCCCCCCCCCCCCCCCCCCCCCCCCCCCCCCCCCCCCCCCCCCCCCCCCCCCCCCCCCCCCCCCCCCCCCCCCCCCCCCCCCCCCCCCCCCCCCCCCCCCCCCCCCCCCCCCCCCCCCCCCCCCCCCCCCCCCCCCCCCCCCCCCCCCCCCCCCCCCCCCCCCCCCCCCCCCCCCCCCCCCCCCCCCCCCCCCCCCCCCCCCCCCCCCCCCCCCCCCCCCCCCCCCCCCCCCCCCCCCCCCCCCCCCCCCCCCCCCCCCCCCCCCCCCCCCCCCCCCCCCCCCCCCCCCCCCCCCCCCCCCCCCCCCCCCCCCCCCCCCCCCCCCCCCCCCCCCCCCCCCCCCCCCCCCCCCCCCCCCCCCCCCCCCCCCCCCCCCCCCCCCCCCCCCCCCCCCCCCCCCCCCCCCCCCCCCCCCCCCCCCCCCCCCCCCCCCCCCCCCCCCCCCCCCCCCCCCCCCCCCCCCCCCCCCCCCCCCCCCCCCCCCCCCCCCCCCCCCCCCCCCCCCCCCCCCCCCCCCCCCCCCCCCCCCCCCCCCCCCCCCCCCCCCCCCCCCCCCCCCCCCCCCCCCCCCCCCCCCCCCCCCCCCCCCCCCCCCCCCCCCCCCCCCCCCCCCCCCCCCCCCCCCCCCCCCCCCCCCCCCCCCCCCCCCCCCCCCCCCCCCCCCCCCCCCCCCCCCCCCCCCCCCCCCCCCCCCCCCCCCCCCCCCCCCCCCCCCCCCCCCCCCCCCCCCCCCCCCCCCCCCCCCCCCCCCCCCCCCCCCCCCCCCCCCCCCCCCCCCCCCCCCCCCCCCCCCCCCCCCCCCCCCCCCCCCCCCCCCCCCCCCCCCCCCCCCCCCCCCCCCCCCCCCCCCCCCCCCCCCCCCCCCCCCCCCCCCCCCCCCCCCCCCCCCCCCCCCCCCCCCCCCCCCCCCCCCCCCCCCCCCCCCCCCCCCCCCCCCCCCCCCCCCCCCCCCCCCCCCCCCCCCCCCCCCCCCCCCCCCCCCCCCCCCTCCCCCCCCCCCCCCCCCCCCCCCCCCCCCCCCCCCCCCCCCCCCCCCCCCCCCCCCCCCCCCCCCCCCCCCCCCCCCCCCCCCCCCCCCCCCCCCCCCCCCCCCCCCCCCCCCCCCCCCCCCCCCCCCCCCCCCCCCCCCCCCCCCCCCCCCCCCCCCCCCCCCCCCCCCCCCCCCCCCCCCCCCCCCCCCCCCCCCCCCCCCCCCCCCCCCCCCCCCCCCCCCCCCCCCCCCCCCCCCCCCCCCCCCCCCCCCCCCCCCCCCCCCCCCCTCCCCCCCCCCCCCCCCCCCCCCCCCCCCCCCCCCCCCCCCCCCCCCCCCCCCCCCCCCCCCCCCCCCCCCCCCCCCCCCCCCCCCCCCCCCCCCCCCCCCCCCCCCCCCCCCCCCCCCCCCCCCCCCCCCCCCCCCCCCCCCCCCCCCCCCCCCCCCCCCCCCCCCCCCCCCCCCCCCCCCCCCCCCCCCCCCCCCCCCCCCCCCCCCCCCCCCCCCCCCCCCCCCCCCCCCCCCCCCCCCCCCCCCCCCCCCCCCCCCCCCCCCCCCCCCCCCCCCCCCCCCCCCCCCCCCCCCCCCCCCCCCCCCCCCCCCTCCCCCCCCCCCCCCCCCCCCCCCCCCCCCCCCCCCCCCCCCCCCCCCCCCCCCCCCCCCCCCCCCCCCCCCCCCCCCCCCCCCCCCCCCCCCCCCCCCCCCCCCCCCCCCCCCCCCCCCCCCCCCCCCCCCCCCCCCCCCCCCCCCCCCCCCCCCCCCCCCCCCCCCCCCCCCCCCCCCCCCCCCCCCCCCCCCCCCCCCCCCCCCCCCCCCCCCCCCCCCCCCCCCCCCCCCCCCCCCCCCCCCCCCCCCCCCCCCCCCCCCCCCCCCCCCCCCCCCCCCCCCCCCCCCCCCCCCCCCCCCCCCCCCCCCCCTCCCCCCCCCCCCCCCCCCCCCCCCCCCCCCCCCCCCCCCCCCCCCCCCCCCCCCCCCCCCCCCCCCCCCCCCCCCCCCCCCCCCCCCCCCCCCCCCCCCCCCCCCCCCCCCCCCCCCCCCCCCCCCCCCCCCCCCCCCCCCCCCCCCCCCCCCCCCCCCCCCCCCCCCCCCCCCCCCCCCCCCCCCCCCCCCCCCCCCCCCCCCCCCCCCCCCCCCCCCCCCCCCCCCCCCCCCCCCCCCCCCCCCCCCCCCCCCCCCCCCCCCCCCCCCCCCCCCCCCCCCCCCCCCCCCCCCCCCCCCCCCCCCCCCCCCCCCCCCCCCCCCCCCCCCCCCCCCCCCCCCCCCCCCCCCCCCCCCCCCCCCCCCCCCCCCCCCCCCCCCCCCCCCCCCCCCCCCCCCCCCCCCCCCCCCCCCCCCCCCCCCCCCCCCCCCCCCCCCCCCCCCCCCCCCCCCCCCCCCCCCCCCCCCCCCCCCCCCCCCCCCCCCCCCCCCCCCCCCCCCCCCCCCCCCCCCCCCCCCCTCCCCCCCCCCCCCCCCCCCCCCCCCCCCCCCCCCCCCCCCCCCCCCCCCCCCCCCCCCCCCCCCCCCCCCCCCCCCCCCCCCCCCCTCCCCCCCCCCCCCCCCCCCCCCCCCCCCCCCCCCCCCCCCCCCCCCCCCCCCCCCCCCCCCCCCCCCCCCCCCCCCCCCCCCCCCCCCCCCCCCCCCCCCCCCCCCCCCCCCCCCCCCCCCCCCCCCCCCCCCCCCCCCCCCCCCCCCCCCCCCCCCCCCCCCCCCCCCCCCCCCCCCCCCCCCCCCCCCCCCCCCCCCCCCCCCCCCCCCCCCCCCCCCCCCCCCCCCCCCCCCCCCCCCCCCCCCCCCCCCCCCCCCCCCCCCCCCCCCCCCCCCCCCCCCCCCCCCCCCCCCCCCCCCCCCCCCCCCCCCCCCCCCCCCCCCCCCCCCCCCCCCCCCCCCCCCCCCCCCCCCCCCCCCCCCCCCCCCCCCCCCCCCCCCCCCCCCCCCCCCCCCCCCCCCCCCCCCCCCCCCCCCCCCCCCCCCCCCCCCCCCCCCCCCCCCCCCCCCCCCCCCCCCCCCCCCCCCCCCCCCCCCCCCCCCCCCCCCCCCCCCCCCCCCCCCCCCCCCCCCCCCCCCCCCCCCCCCCCCCCCCCCCCCCCCCCCCCCCCCCCCCCCCCCCCCCCCCCCCCCCCCCCCCCCCCCCCCCCCCCCCCCCCCCCCCCCCCCCCCCCCCCCCCCCCCCCCCCCCCCCCCCCCCCCCCCCCCCCCCCCCCCCCCCCCCCCCCCCCCCCCCCCCCCCCCCCCCCCCCCCCCCCCCCCCCCCCCCCCCCCCCCCCCCCCCCCCCCCCCCCCCCCCCCCCCCCCCCCCCCCCCCCCCCCCCCCCCCCCCCCCCCCCCCCCCCCCCCCCCCCCCCCCCCCCCCCCCCCCCCCCCCCCCCCCCCCCCCCCCCCCCCCCCCCCCCCCCCCCCCCCCCCCCCCCCCCCCCCCCCCCCCCCCCCCCCCCCCCCCCCCCCCCCCCCCCCCCCCCCCCCCCCCCCCCCCCCCCCCCCCCCCCCCCCCCCCCCCCCCCCCCCCCCCCCCCCCCCCCCCCCCCCCCCCCCCCCCCCCCCCCCCCCCCCCCCCCCCCCCCCCCCCCCCCCCCCCCCCCCCCCCCCCCCCCCCCCCCCCCCCCCCCCCCCCCCCCCCCCCCCCCCCCCCCCCCCCCCCCCCCCCCCCCCCCCCCCCCCCCCCCCCCCCCCCCCCCCCCCCCCCCCCCCCCCCCCCCCCCCCCCCCCCCCCCCCCCCCCCCCCCCCCCCCCCCCCCCCCCCCCCCCCCCCCCCCCCCCCCCCCCCCCCCCCCCCCCCCCCCCCCCCCCCCCCCCCCCCCCCCCCCCCCCCCCCCCCCCCCCCCCCCCCCCCCCCCCCCCCCCCCCCCCCCCCCCCCCCCCCCCCCCCCCCCCCCCCCCCCCCCCCCCCCCCCCCCCCCCCCCCCCCCCCCCCCCCCCCCCCCCCCCCCCCCCCCCCCCCCCCCCCCCCCCCCCCCCCCCCCCCCCCCCCCCCCCCCCCCCCCCCCCCCCCCCCCCCCCCCCCCCCCCCCCCCCCCCCCCCCCCCCCCCCCCCCCCCCCCCCCCCCCCCCCCCCCCCCCCCCCCCCCCCCCCCCCCCCCCCCCCCCCCCCCCCCCCCCCCCCCCCCCCCCCCCCCCCCCCCCCCCCCCCCCCCCCCCCCCCCCCCCCCCCCCCCCCCCCCCCCCCCCCCCCCCCCCCCCCCCCCCCCCCCCCCCCCCCCCCCCCCCCCCCCCCCCCCCCCCCCCCCCCCCCCCCCCCCCCTCCCCCCCCCCCCCCCCCCCCCCCCCCCCCCCCCCCCCCCCCCCCCCCCCCCCCCCCCCCTCCCCCCCCCCCCCCCCCCCCCCCCCCCCCCCCCCCCCCCCCCCCCCCCCCCCCCCCCCCCCCCCCCCCCCCCCCCCCCCCCCCCCCCCCCCCCCCCCCCCCCCCCCCCCCCTCCCCCCCCCCCCCCCCCCCCCCCCCCCCCCCCCCCCCCCCCCCCCCCCCCCCCCCCCCCCCCCCCCCCCCCCCCCCCCCCCCCCCCCCCCCCCCCCCCCCCCCCCCCCCCCCCCCCCCCCCCCCCCCCCCCCCCCCCCCCCCCCCCCCCCCCCCCCCCCCCCCCCCCCCCCCCCCCCCCCCCCCCCCCCCCCCCCCCCCCCCCCCCCCCCCCCCCCCCCCCCCCCCCCCCCCCCCCCCCCCCCCCCCCCCCCCCCCCCCCCCCCCCCCCCCCTCCCCCCCCCCCCCCCCCCCCCCCCCCCCCCCCCCCCCCCCCCCCCCCCCCCCCCCCCCCCCCCCCCCCCCCCCCCCCCCCCCCCCCCCCCCCCCCCCCCCCCCCCCCCCCCCCCCCCCCCCCCCCCCCCCCCCCCCCCCCCCCCCCCCCCCCCCCCCCCCCCCCCCCCCCCCCCCCCCCCCCCCCCCCCCCCCCCCCCCCCCCCCCCCCCCCCCCCCCCCCCCCCCCCCCCCCCCCCCCCCCCCCCCCCCCCCCCCCCCCCCCCCCCCCCCCCCCCCCCCCCCCCCCCCCCCCCCCCCCCCCCCCCCCCCCCCCCCCCCCCCCCCCCCCCCCCCCCCCCCCCCCCCCCCCCCCCCCCCCCCCCCCCCCCCCCCCCCCCCCCCCCCCCCCCCCCCCCCCCCCCCCCCCCCCCCCCCCCCCCCCCCCCCCCCCCCCCCCCCCCTCCCCCCCCCCCCCCCCCCCCCCCCCCCCCCCCCCCCCCCCCCCCCCCCCCCCCCCCCCCCCCCCCCCCCCCCCCCCCCCCCCCCCCCCCCCCCCCCCCCCCCCCCCCCCCCCCCCCCCCCCCCCCCCCCCCCCCCCCCCCCCCCCCCCCCCCCCCCCCCCCCCCCCCCCCCCCCCCCCCCCCCCCCCCCCCCCCCCCCCCCCCCCCCCCCCCCCCCCCCCCCCCCCCCCCCCCCCCCCCCCCCCCCCCCCCCCCCCCCCCCCCCCCCCCCCCCCCCCCCCCCCCCCCCCCCCCCCCCCCCCCCCCCCCCCCCCCCCCCCCCCCCCCCCCCCCCCCCCCCCCCCCCCCCCCCCCCCCCCCCCCCCCCCCCCCCCCCCCCCCCCCCCCCCCCCCCCCCCCCCCCCCCCCCCCCCCCCCCCCCCCCCCCCCCCCCCCCCCCCCCCCCCCCCCCCCCCCCCCCCCCCCCCCCCCCCCCCCCCCCCCCCCCCCCCCCCCCCCCCCCCCCCCCCCCCCCCCCCCCCCCCCCCCCCCCCCCCCCCCCCCCCCCCCCCCCCCCCCCCCCCCCCCCCCCCCCCCCCCCCCCCCCCCCCCCCCCCCCCCCCCCCCCCCCCCCCCCCCCCCCCCCCCCCCCCCCCCCCCCCCCCCCCCCCCCCCCCCCCCCCCCCCCCCCCCCCCCCCCCCCCCCCCCCCCCCCCCCCCCCCCCCCCCCCCCCCCCCCCCCCCCCCCCCCCCCCCCCCCCCCCCCCCCCCCCCCCCCCCCCCCCCCCCCCCCCCCCCCCCCCCCCCCCCCCCCCCCCCTCCCCCCCCCCCCCCCCCCCCCCCCCCCCCCCCCCCCCCCCCCCCCCCCCCCCCCCCCCCCCCCCCCCCCCCCCCCCCCCCCCCCCCCCCCCCCCCCCCCCCCCCCCCCCCCCCCCCCCCCCCCCCCCCCCCCCCCCCCCCCCCCCCCCCCCCCCCCCCCCCCCCCCCCCCTCCCCCCCCCCCCCCCCCCCCCCCCCCCCCCCCCCCCCCCCCCCCCCCCCCCCCCCCCCCCCCCCCCCCCCCCCCCCCCCCCCCCCCCCCCCCCCCCCCCCCCCCCCCCCCCCCCCCCCCCCCCCCCCCCCCCCCCCCCCCCCCCCCCCCCCCCCCCCCCCCCCCCCCCCCCCCCCCCCCCCCCCCCCCCCCCCCCCCCCCCCCCCCCCCCCCCCCCCCCCCCCCCCCCCCCCCCCCCCCCCCCCCCCCCCCCCCCCCCCCCCCCCCCCCCCCCCCCCCCCCCCCCCCCCCCCCCCCCCCCCCCCCCCCCCCCCCCCCCCCCCCCCCCCCCCCCCCCCCCCCCCCCCCCCCCCCCCCCCCCCCCCCCCCCTCCCCCCCCCCCCCCCCCCCCCCCCCCCCCCCCCCCCCCCCCCCCCCCCCCCCCCCCCCCCCCCCCCCTCCCCCCCCCCCCCCCCCCCCCCCCCCCCCCCCCCCCCCCCCCCCCCCCCCCCCCCCCCCCCCCCCCCCCCCCCCCCCCCCCCCCCCCCCCCCCCCCCCCCCCCCCCCCCCCCCCCCCCCCCCCCCCCCCCCCCCCCCCCCCCCCCCCCCCCCCCCCCCCCCCCCCCCCCCCCCCCCCCCCCCCCCCCCCCCCCCCCCCCCCCCCCCCCCCCCCCCCCCCCCCCCCCCCCTCCCCCCCCCCCCCCCCCCCCCCCCCCCCCCCCCCCCCCCCCCCCCCCCCCCCCCCCCCCCCCCCCCCCCCCCCCCCCCCCCCCCCCCCCCCCCCCTCCCCCCCCCCCCCCCCCCCCCCCCCCCCCCCCCCCCCCCCCCCCCCCCCCCCCCCCCCCCCCCCCCCCCCCCCCCCCCCCCCCCCCCCCCCCCCCCCCCCCCCCCCCCCCCCCCCCCCCCCCCCCCCCCCCCCCCCCCCCCCCCCCCCCCCCCCCCCCCCCCCCCCCCCCCCCCCCCCCCCCCCCCCCCCCCCCCCCCCCCCCCCCCCCCCCCCCCCCCCCCCCCCCCCCCCCCCCCCCCCCCCCCCCCCCCCCCCCCCCCCCCCCCCCCCCCCCCCCCCCCCCCCCCCCCCCCCCCCCCCCCCCCCCCCCCCCCCCCCCCCCCCCCCCCCCCCCCCCCCCCCCCCCCCCCCCCCCCCCCCCCCCCCCCCCCCCCCCCCCCCCCCCCCCCCCCCCCCCCCCCCCCCCCCCCCCCCCCCCCCCCCCCCCCCCCCCCCCCCCCCCCCCCCCCCCCCCCCCCCCCCCCCCCCCCCCCCCCCCCCCCCCCCCCCCCCCCCCCCCCCCCCCCCCCCCCCCCCCCCCCCCCCCCCCCCCCCCCCCCCCCCCCCCCCCCCCCCCCCCCCCCCCCCCCCCCCCCCCCCCCCCCCCCCCCCCCCCCCCCCCCCCCCCCCCCCCCCCCCCCCCCCCCCCCCCCCCCCCCCCCCCCCCCCCCCCCCCCCCCCCCCCCCCCCCCCCCCCCCCCCCCCCCCCCCCCCCCCCCCCCCCCCCCCCCCCCCCCCCCCCCCCCCCCCCCCCCCCCCCCCCCCCCCCCCCCCCCCCCCCCCCCCCCCCCCCCCCCCCCCCCCCCCCCCCCCCCCCCCCCCCCCCCTCCCCCCCCCCCCCCCCCCCCCCCCCCCCCCCCCCCCCCCCCCCCCCCCCCCCCCCCCCCCCCCCCCCCCCCCCCCCCCCCCCCCCCCCCCCCCCCCCCCCCCCCCCCCCCCCCCCCCCCCCCCCCCCCCCCCCCCCCCCCCCCCCCCCCCCCCCCCCCCCCCCCCCCCCCCCCCCCCCCCCCCCCCCCCCCCCCCCCCCCCCCCCCCCCCCCCCCCCCCCCCCCCCCCCCCCCCCCCCCCCCCCCCCCCCCCCCCCCCCCCCCCCCCCCCCCCCCCCCCCCCCCCCCCCCCCCCCCCCCCCCCCCCCCCCCCCCCCCCCCCCCCCCCCCCCCCCCCCCCCCCCCCCCCCCCCCCCCCCCCCCCCCCCCCCCCCCCCCCCCCCCCCCCCCCCCCCCCCCCCCCCCCCCCCCCCCCCCCCCCCCCCCCCCCCCCCCCCCCCCCCCCCCCTCCCCCCCCCCCCCCCCCCCCCCCCCCCCCCCCCCCCCCCCCCCCCCCCCCCCCCCCCCCCCCCCCCCCCCCCCCCCCCCCCCCCCCCCCCCCCCCCCCCCCCCCCCCCCCCCCCCCCCCCCCCCCCCCCCCCCCCCCCCCCCCCCCCCCCCCCCCCCCCCCCCCCCCCCCCCCCCCCCCCCCCCCCCCCCCCCCTCCCCCCCCCCCCCCCCCCCCCCCCCCCCCCCCCCCCCCCCCCCCCCCCCCTCCCCCCCCCCCCCCCCCCCCCCCCCCCCCCCCCCCCCCCCCCCCCCCCCCCCCCCCCCCCCCCCCCCCCCCCCCCCCCCCCCCCCCCCCCCCCCCCCCCCCCCCCCCCCCCCCCCCCCCCCCCCCCCCCCCCCCCCCCCCCCCCCCCCCCCCCCCCCCCCCCCCCCCCCCCCCCCCCCCCCCCCCCCCCCCCCCCCCCCCCCCCCCCCCCCCCCCCCCCCCCCCCCCCCCCCCCCCCCCCCCCCCCCCCCCCCCCCCCCCCCCCCCCCCCTCCCCCCCCCCCCCCCCCCCCCCCCCCCCCCCCCCCCCCCCCCCCCCCCCCCCCCCCCCCCCCCCCCCCCCCCCCCCCCCCCCCCCCCCCCCCCCCCCCCCCCCCCCCCCCCCCCCCCCCCCCCCCCCCCCCCCCCCCCCCCCCCCCCCCCCCCCCCCCCCCCCCCCCCCCCCCCCCCCCCCTCCCCCCCCCCCCCCCCCCCCCCCCCCCCCCCCCCCCCCCCCCCCCCCCCCCCCCCCCCCCCCCCCCCCCCCCCCCCCCCCCCCCCCCCCCCCCCCCCCCCCCCCCCCCCCCCCCCCCCCCCCCCCCCCCCCCCCCCCTCCCCCCCCCCCCCCCCCCCCCCCCCCCCCCCCCCCCCCCCCCCCCCCCCCCCCCCCCCCCCCCCCCCCCCCCCCCCCCCCCCCCCCCCCCCCCCCCCCCCCCCCCCCCCCCCCCCCCCTCCCCCCCCCCCCCCCCCCCCCCCCCCCCCCCCCCCCCCCCCCCCCCCCCCCCCCCCCCCCCCCCCCCCCCCCCCCCCCCCCCCCCCCCCCCCCCCCCCCCCCCCCCCCCCCCCCCCCCCCCCCCCCCCCCCCCCCCCCCCCCCCCCCCCCCCCCCCCCCCCCCCCCCCCCCCCCCCCCCCCCCCCCCCCCCCCCCCCCCCCCCCCCCCCCCCCCCCCCCCCCCCCCCCCCCCCCCCCCCCCCCCCCCCCCCCCCCCCCCCCCCCCCCCCCCCCCCCCCCCCCCCCCCCCCCCCCCCCCCCCCCCCCCCCCCCCCCCCCCCCCCCCCCCCCCCCCCCCCCCCCCCCCCCCCCCCCCCCCCCCCCCCCCCCCCCCCCCCCCCCCCCCCCCCCCCCCCCCCCCCCCCCCCCCCCCCCCCCCCCCTCCCCCCCCCCCCCCCCCCCCCCCCCCCCCCCCCCCCCCCCCCCCCCCCCCCCCCCCCCCCCCCCCCCCCCCCCCCCCCCCCCCCCCCCCCCCCCCCCCCCCCCCCCCCCCCCCCCCCCCCCCCCCCCCCCCCCCCCCCCCCCCCCCCCCCCCCCCCCCCCCCCCCCCCCCCCCCCCCCCCCCCCCCCCCCCCCCCCCCCCCCCCCCCCCCCCCCCCCCCCCCCCCCCCCCCCCCCCCCCCCCCCCCCCCCCCCCCCCCCCCCCCCCCCCCCCCCCCCCCCCCCCCCCCCCCCCCCCCCCCCCCCCCCCCCCCCCCCCCCCCCCCCCCCCCCCCCCCCCCCCCCCCCCCCCCCCCCCCCCCCCCCCCCCCCCCCCCCCCCCCCCCCCCCCCCCCCCCCCCCCCCCCCCCCCCCCCCCCCCCCCCCCCCCCCCCCCCCCCCCCCCCCCCCCCCCCCCCCCCCCCCCCCCCCCCCCCCCCCCCCCCCCCCCCCCCCCCCCCCCCCCCCCCCCCCCCCCCCCCCCCCCCCCCCCCCCCCCCCCCCCCCCCCCCCCCCCCCCCCCCCCCCCCCCCCCCCCCCCCCCCCCCCCCCCCCCCCCCCCCCCCCCCCCCCCCCCCCCCCCCCCCCCCCCCCCCCCCCCCCCCCCCCCCCCCCCCCCCCCCCCCCCCCCCCCCCCCCCCCTCCCCCCCCCCCCCCCCCCCCCCCCCCCCCCCCCCCCCCCCCCCCCCCCCCCCCCCCCCCCCCCCCCCCCCCCCCCCCCCCCCCCCCCCCCCCCCCTCCCCCCCCCCCCCCCCCCCCCCCCCCCCCCCCCCCCCCCCCCCCCCCCCCCCCCCCCCCCCCCCCCCCCCCCCCCCCCCCCCCCCCCCCCCCCCCCCCCCCCCCCCCCCCCCCCCCCCCCCCCCCCCCCCCCCCCCCCCCCCCCCCCCCCCCCCCCCCCCCCCCCCCCCCCCCCCCCTCCCCCCCCCCCCCCCCCCCCCCCCCCCCCCCCCCCCCCCCCCCCCCCCCCCTCCCCCCCCCCCCCCCCCCCCCCCCCCCCCCCCCCCCCCCCCCCCCCCCCCCCCCCCCCCCCCCCCCCCCCCCCCCCCCCCCCCCCCCCCCCCCCCCCCCCCCCCCCCTCCCCCCCCCCCCCCCCCCCCCCCCCCCCCCCCCCCCCCCCCCCCCCCCCCCCCCCCCCCCCCCCCCCCCCCCCCCCCCCCCCCCCCCCCCCCCCCCCCCCCCCCCCCCCCCCCCCCCCCCCCCCCCCCCCCCCCCCCCCCCCCCCCCCCCCCCCCCCCCCCCCCCCCCCCCCCCCCCCCCCCCCCCCCCCCCCCCCCCCCCCCCCCCCCCCCCCCCCCCCCCCCCCCCCCCCCCCCCCCCCCCCCCCCCCCCCCCCCCCCCCCCCCCCCCCCCCCCCCCCCCCCCCCCCCCCCCCCCCCCCCCCCCCCCCCCCCCCCCCCCCCCCCCCCCCCCCCCCCCCCCCCCCCCCCCCCCCCCCCCCCCCCCCCCCCCCCCCCCCCCCCCCCCCCCCCCCCCCCCCCCCCCCCCCCCCCCCCCCCCCCCCCCCCCCCCCCCCCCCCCCCCCCCCCCCCCCCCCCCCCCCCCCCCCCCCCCCCCCCCCCCCCCCCCCCCCCCCCCCCCCCCCCCCCCCCCCCCCCCCCCCCCCCCCCCCCCCCCCCCCCCCCCCCCCCCCCCCCCCCCCCCCCCCCCCCCCCCCCCCCCCCCCCCCCCCCCCCCCCCCCCCCCCCCCCCCCCCCCCCCCCCCCCCCCCCCCCCCCCCCCCCCCCCCCCCCCCCCCCCCCCCCCCCCCCCCCCCCCCTCCCCCCCCCCCCCCCCCCCCCCCCTCCCCCCCCCCCCCCCCCCCCCCCCCCCCCCCCCCCCCCCCCCCCCCCCCCCCCCCCCCCCCCCCCCCCCCCCCTCCCCCCCCCCCCCCCCCCCCCCCCCCCCCCCCCCCCCCCCCCCCCCCCCCCCCCCCCCCCCCTCCCCCCCCTCCCCCCCCCCCTCCCCCCCCCCCCCCCCCCCCCCCCCCCCCCCCCCCCCCCCCCCCCCCCCTCCCCCCCCCCCCCCCCCCCCCCCCCCCCCCCCCCCCCCCCCCCCCCCCCCCCCCCTCCCCCCCCCCCCCCCCCCCCCCCCCCCCCCCCCCCCCCCCCCCCCCCCCCCCCCCCCCCCCCCCCCCCTCCCCCCCCCCCCCCTCCCCCCCCCCCCCCCCCCCCCCCCCCCCCCCCCCCCCCCTCCCCCCCCCCCCCCCCCCCCCCCCCCCCCCCCCCCCCCCCCCCCCCCCCCCCCCCCCCCCCCCCCCCCCCCCCCCCCCCCCCCCCCCCCCCCCCCCCCCCCCCCCCCCCCCCCCCCCCCCCCCCCCCCCCCCCCCCCCCCCCCCTCCCCCCCCCTCCCCCCCCCCCCCCCCCCCCCCCCCCCCCCCCTCCCCCCCCCCCCCCCCCCCCCCCCCCCCCCCCCCCCCCCCCCCCCCCCCCCCCCCCCCCCCCCCCCCCCCCCCCCCCCCCCCCCCCCCCCCCCCCCCCCCCCCCCCCCCCCCCCCCCCCCCCCCCCCCCCCCCCCCCCCCCCCCCCCCCCCCCCCCCCCCCCCCCCCCCCCCCCCCCCCCCCCCCCCCCCCCCCCCCCCCCCCCCCCCCCCCCCCCCCCCCCCCCCCCCCCCCCCCCCCCCCCCCCCCCCCCCCCCCCCCCCCCCCCCCCCCCCCCCCCCCCCCCCCCCCCCCCCCCCCCCCCCCCCCCCCCCCCCCCCCCCCCCCCCCCCCCCCCCCCCCCCCCCCCCCCCCCCCCCCCCCCCCCCCCCCCCCCCCCCCCCCCCCCCCCCCCCCCCCCCCCCCCCCCCCCCCCCCCCCCCCCCCCCCCCCCCCCCCCCCCCCCCCCCCCCCCTCCCCCCCCCCCTCCCCCCCCCCCCCCCCCCCCCCCCCCCCCCCCCCCCCCCCCCCCCCCCCCCCCCCCCCCCCCCTCCCCCCCCCCCCCCCCCCCCCCCCCCCCCCCCCCCCCCCCCCCCCCCCCCCCCCCCCCCCCCCCCCCCCCCCCCCCCCCCCCCCCCCCCCCCCCCCCCCCCCCCCCCCCCCCCCCCCCCCCCCCCCCCCCCCCCCCCCCCCCCCCCCCCCCCCCCCCCCCCCCCCCCCCCCCCCCCCCCCCCCCCCCCCCCCCCCCCCCCCCCCCCCCCCCCCCCCCCCCCCCCCCCCCCCCCCCCCCCCCCCCCCCCCTCCCCCCCCCCCCCCCCCCCCCCCCCCCCCCCCCCCCCCCCCCCCCCCCCCCCCCCCCCCCCCCCCCCCCCCCCCCCCCCCCCCCCCTCCCCCCCCCCCCCCCCCCCCCCCCCCCCCCCCCCCCCCCCCCCCCCCCCCCCCCCCCCCCCCCCCCCCCCCCCCCCCCCCCCCCCCCCCCCCCCCCCCCCCCCCCCCCCCCCCTCCCCCCCCCCCCCCCCCCCCCCCCCCCCCCCCCCCCCCCCCCCCCCCCCCCCCCCCCCCCCCCCCCCCCCCCCCCCCCCCCCCCCCCCCTCCCCCCCCCCCCCCCCCCCCCCCCCCCCCCCCCTCCCCCCCCCCCCCCCCCCCCCCCCCCCCCCCCCCCCCCCCCCCCCCCCCCCCCCCCCCCCCCCCCTCCCCCCCCCCCCCCCCCCCCCCCCCCCCCCCCCCCCCCCCCCCCCCCCCCCCCCCCCCCTCCCCCCCCCCCCCCCCCCCCCCCCCCCCCCCCTCCCCCCCCCCCCCCCCCCCCCCCCCCCCCCCCCCCCCCCCCCCCCCCCCCCCCCCCCCCCCCCCCCCCCCCCCCCCCCCCCCCCCCCCCCCCCCCCCCCCCCCCCCCCCCTCCCCCCCCCCCCCCCCCCCCCCCCCCCCCCCCCCCCCCCCCCCCCCCCCCCCCCCCCCCCCCCCCCCCCCCCCCCCCCCCCCCCCCCCCCCCCCCCCCCCCCCCCCCCCCCCCCCCCCCCCCCCCCCCCCCCCCCCCCCCTCCCCCCCCCCCCCCCCCCCCCCCCCCCCCCCCCCCCCCCCCCCCCC